>RAKG01000044.1:0-300401 GCA_009802275.1 Neurospora sp. CHS-2018a
GGGGGGGGGGGGGGTTTACCTGTGTACCAACTAGCACTAACGGGGGGGGGGGGGGTTTACCTGTGTACCAACTAGCACTAACAGCTGACTACTGCCATACCGTGGCGTATTGTTAGTGTTGATGTCATTGTAATTACAACCCCTTTGTTACACCACCTGCGAAATAGCGAACCGTTATTGGGCAACCAGACGCAATTTGCGGGACGACTCATTCTATCTGTTCTCGATTGTTACCCTCATTTCTTGTGCCTTTTTCTTTGGACAATTGAAGCTTTAAAAGGGCCGTTGGCGTTCGCAGATGAATGGACGAAGTCCTGATCCTTGCTGGGAATTACAGGTATGCATGGGCGTCGACTGTGCGTCCTCTTGCCGCCGGCACAGACGTTGAACGGCATGCCATGCCAGCCAGTCTCGGAAGTAGTTCATCAGTGTCGTACATTCGACTCACAGCATCTTGAGTGATCCTCACGAAAGCTCCTTCTATTCGGAAGAGGGCATAAAATTTAGGGGTCTGTTTACGGCTCCTTTGTTTTCCCAGACTTTGCGCCTTGTCACAGCCGCATGAAGCCAAGAAAAAGCGAACAAGTGAGCGAGTCGCGTCAGTTGAACGCGACTTCATTTCAAACACCCCGGTTTCTTTCCCTTCCCAACACGTACAGATCTACACCAGCAACAACGAGAAGAAAATCTTAAAACAACCATGGAGCAATTCTTGGACGCCTCCTTGCAGGATTGGAAGCTAGATCTCGAAGCAGGGTCCCGTGAGGAACGGGAGGAGTGGGGCATGGATATCGTCCATTTCCATCGGAAAACGAACAGTATATGGCGCACAATGAAGCGGTTGGGAAGCGGTGCTTTTGGAGAGGTCTGGCAGCAACGGTGTACATGGGGAGAATCCGCTTGCGAGCTTCGCGCCGTCAAAAGAATCAGCAAGACTCAAACAGGCTTTCTCAAGTCGTCGCAGCGGGAGCTCAAGGCGCTCGCCAGATTTTCCGTCCAGAAGAAGGAGGATAACCGGTCTAAAGTGAGTTTTGTATCTGCCTATAAATCACATTTTCTATCACGCTATTTGAAAATAAACGTACCTAAGCTAATCACAAACTGCAGATTCATGACCAGTATGAGCAACGCTTTGTTCAGTTTCTCGGTTGGTATGAAGATACCGATTACCTCTATTTTGCCATGGAATTTATGGAGTGCGGCGATCTCCAGCAGTTTATCAATAAGAGGGCGCCGTTCGAAGAAGACGAAGCAGCTACGATCATTCAACAGGTTGCAGAAGCATTGCAATTCATGCACACCAATGATTTCATCCACAGGGATCTCAAGCCTTCGGTATTATTTCCACATGGCAAGTGTACAGCTCGGCACTAACGTGCCTGGAATACAGAATATCCTCGTTGCGAAAGCGTGGCCTGCATGGCATGTGAAAGTCGCCGACTTTGGAATCGCGAAAGATTTCGGGGGAGCTTCTTTGTGTACGATCTACGTCGGCACACACGGCTATATAGCCCCCGAGATGATCGACTCGGCAAACTACACGGCTGCGGTTGATGTGTGGTCGCTGGGGGCTGTGGCCTTCTGTCTACGAACCGCCCATCCTCCATTTGCCACTTCTGAGGACTTGGTCCAGTATCGCGCGGGTCAGAAGGACTTTCCGAGCCGTGTGCTGGGCATATCGACGGGGTTCTGTATCGATTTCATCCTGGCGGCTATGCGCCCGCTCCCGGAAACGAGGTTGAACATTCGACAAATCCTAGACCACGAGTGGCTTCACATGCGAGAGACGCGTAGAACTCTGACGACTCTGTAAGTTTCGATCCCCTACCCTTTTTCAAGATAATGGACTTGAAGGTGAACTAACTTGGCGTAGGCCGCTCCTAAAGAACCCGCTCCCGACAATGAGCATTGTGAACAAGCCAATAACAATAATCACCGGCAGTGTGTCCAAAACAAATGCACCGATAAATACAACGCGAACCTGTCTAACATGCAACCAATCCTTCCTTCGACGGCGCGATCTGTTTCATCACCTCGCCAAACACCCCGACCACGGCCGGGATCTCCTGCCGAGCGAGCAACAGCCCGGCTTCATGTATCCCGACAAGACACTGAAAAGGGATCACAGAGGAATGTTCAAAAGAAGATGTGAGGAGTGCTGGGCTGAATTTGAGACTCGCGCGGCGCTGTTCGAGCACCTCGAAGCGCGTGGGCACGCGTTGACTCCAGAACAACTTACGGCTTCCGGATGGAGCACCGTCAGACATGAGTATAAACGACCGGAGGTGTGTAGGAAGCGTGACAGGGAACAACAACCTGCTGCTGTTGCTGCCACTGCTGCCGCCACTGCTGCTGCTGCTGCTGCTACTGGTACTGCTACTGCTACTGCTGTTGCAGACAACGGCCTGCTAGGAGTCGATGAAACAGGACTCGGAGACGAGCGGATGGTGAGGCATGATGCGACGGGAGTGGACCAGAACCAAAGAATTAAGGAGGAGAGAGAGCGACAGGGACTGGCTGCTGAGTCAATAAACAAGAAAGCGCCAGAGGGGCAAAAGAAGCAACAAAGAGAGTTGTCATTTTTCTGGAAGAAAAAGGAAGAGGAGGAGTTGAAGCGACAAGAAGAGCTGAGACGAAGGCAGGAGATAGTCAAGAGGGAAGAAGAGGCGGAAGTACTAGAGCGTGGCATACCAGCGTTGAATCGCCAAGCAGAGCTTGAGCGAGAACGAAAGAAAAAAGAAGAGCTCGAGCAAGCGCGAGCGCAGCAAGCGCAGCAAGCGCTTTGGCAGCAAGAGCTTTTGCAGCAACATCAACAACAACAGCAACAGGAGAGGGAAAAACGGGCAAGAGAAGAGCCTGAAGACGCGACAGAACAAGAACAAGAGCCCGACGCAGAGAGGATCAAGCGGGTTAAGAAAGAGCTTAAAACTACCTGCATGGTGTGCGGCGAGAAGTTCCAACATCGTGGGCAGCTGTCTAGACATATGAATAAGTGGAGGCATTGGATGCCCAAAGAATATTGGGGGTCAGGAGGAGGGGTCAGTAAGATCACGGATCTAGATGCTCTTGAAGTACTTAGACGCGCTTAGAGGAAGGGATCCGTGAAGGGAGAAAGGAAGGAACATATCTTCCCCATCTACGCGAAACATTGCTACTATCACCAGTGAACGAACAGGGCGACATCTGTTGTTCTTCGTACCGCGTTTGGTTGTTCCCTTCCGTCAAGGATGGGTACCGTAACCCAAAGCCGCCGGCAAACAGCGTGACCCTTAGACCCGATCAAACGGAATACCCGGTCTCCTTCCTTCTCAATCTTCGCCTGGCGAAGGCGAGACGTGATTGTCAACTGTTGACAGGTGTACCGAGCCTTTTGAACATTCTTGGGGACTAAAATCAGGTTCGCAAACTATTATGTGGCCCGATTCGACCCTCCTCTCCAGCTCACTTCCACTGTCGCTCCACTCAACTACCAACTCCAACCATCACCTGCGAGAAGCTGGGGGAAGTACGTGCCCTGACGACTATTCACTCGCATCCCTTCACTGGTCTTCGTTCCCTTCACTAAACCACTCACCCCTCCCAAGTATTTCTAGGCTGCCCCTATTCCCCGTTTTCCACTCTTCCCTAGCACCAACAGAACCAACACACATTTTTCCTCGTCGTCTTTCCCCTCTCCATCCGTCGGAACCGCTCAAGCTACAACATACCTATTAATAAGCACACCATGGAGGAGGCCCTTCTGGTTTCCCCCTTGCGGGACTGGAAGATAGGCATCACCGGACCGCCGTACAAGAACAACTACTGGCTCCGCAAAATGGAAGGGGAAAAGCCATTTGAGTGCTGGTGTCACGAGAAGCTGTTGGGAAAGGGCGGGTTCGGGGAGGTATGGCGGGAGGTGTGCAAGGAAGGTGCAAAGAACTATGGTCAGGTGCGCGCGGTTAAAAAGATCAGCAAGAAGCAGGCTGGGTTTCTCAAGTCGTCGCAGAGGGAAATTCAGGCTCTTACGACTTTTTCGAAGGAAAAGGTACGTTTTCTTCCTTCCATGCTTACCCTTCCAGGAAACTAGGTCGCCATATGTGGTACTGACATGGAACAGTATCGCGACCACTTCGTCCAATTTATGGGCTGGTACGAGGACAAAGATTACCTGTACCTTGCTATGGAGTTCATGAAGTACGGTGACCTCCAGCAGTACATCGACGGCCTGGCGCCCTTTTCGGAGCCCCAGGCGGCTGCGATCGCGAAGCAGGTTGCGCAGGCTTTGAAGCACATGCATGCCAATGGCTTCATTCATAGGGATCTCAAGCCTCTGGTATGTCATTTTCCTTACTTCTTCAGTATACTACTCGACAGCTGAACTGACATTCGTCGTTAGAATATCCTCGTCGCCAGCAAAGAACCTTCCTGGCGAGTCAAGGTGGCCGATTTTGGCATCGCCAAGAATGTTGACGGCGATTCTTTCTTCACACACTATATCGGCACTCGCGGCTATATGGCTCCGGAGTTATTTCGGTCGTCCATAATGTTTAAAACAACTGCAATCGACGTATGGGCGCTGGGAGCTGTGGTATACTGTATGCTGACGGGCGCCCCTCCATTCGACAGTGTGGACGAGCTATTCAAGTTCAGCACCGACCTTCTCCAGTTTCCTACCAGAGAGCTGGGGGCATCAACCGGATTCTGTATCGACTTTGTCTTGGGAGCCATGGACCCACTTCCCACAGAACGGTTGACTATAGATCAAATTCTATCGCATGAGTGGCTCTCCCTGGATGGTAGGGGCGCGTTTCGTGATCTTAGGTGAGTTTATTGAAGCCAAGGCCTGGCTCGCTTCTATCTTTGATTCAGGTTCAGTTTTTCTAGAGTACCTTGTGCTGATACACGCAGCTTGTCAAAACCCCTCTCTCTCACAACCATAGGCACATCCTGGCGTCTCACAACTTCTCCATCCTCGTCGAACAAGACAAATCTACCGCGCCCAACCTCCAAGCCAGCCTTCTCGGAGGTAGTCGCTCTCAACAACGTCTCCCCCCACGGCGGTGGTAACGGGGAGATCTACTGCATGGTATGCTGGGCCAAGTTCGACCGTCGCGACAACCTGTTCCAGCACTCCTTGGAAGCAGGACACATAGTGCACCCGGGCAAAGAAGTCTGGCAAGAGTATTTCCGGCCGGCCAAGGATCGGATCAAGATCAAAAAGCTGGAGCGACAGACTAGACAGGAGAAGGAGACTCAGTCGTGGAAAGAGTTCTTGCAGGAGCAGGAGCGAAAGAACCTGAAATCATCGGGAAAGAAGCGCCAGGGGGGTATGGAGGCGATTGTCAACTTCATACAAGCGCAGGAACGGACGGTAAAGGAGTAAGAGCAAGAACGGATGAGGAAGAAGCGCAAAGAGGTGGAGGAACAGCAGCGGTTGTTGCAAAAGCTCAAAGAACGTGAAGAGGCCCAGAAAAAAAGAAGAGCAACGTCAGCAGAAGTTGAAGGAGGCGAAAGAGCAAGAGGAGGCGGACAGAAAAGAGGCGCAACGTCGGCAAAAGCTGAAGGAGGCCCGAGAACGCGAAACGGCAAACTTCGGACCCTGACTACACTTGCATGTTGTGCCTCGAGGAGTTCGATACCCGCGGTGAACTTTTTGAGCATATGGATGAGGAGAAACATCGGATTCCGAAGGAGATCTGGCACCTGATAGCCGACTGACATGGCCGGTAGGACGGCGAGAAGGAAAGGAAACATGATAGATGAGAATGGCCAACAGGAAGTGGTTGGCGATAGGCCATCTCGGATATGTTGATATGTGGTTAGGGCTTAGGAGTGTATATCAGGGAAATCCGCTCAAATGAGGGGAGCTGGATGTATCTTGAGCATAATTACACACGTGTATACCAAGTTATCGGCATGGGAGGAATCAATCACCGTTCCCCTTCTGTGCGGAAAATAACTACGTGATATCAAAACTGACCTAAAAGCACAGGAATCCAACCCCTAACCATAAACAACCGATCGGAATACCGAACACACCATATAAACCAACCCAAGCTTATAGAGAAAAGGAAGACCGAGAAATATTCCACAATAATGTTGCCCAGAGCGGTGATGCGACGACGAAATCGGATCCTCCAGGAGCGGGGGTATCTCGTCTTTGGCTGGCGTCGGGTGGCAGCATTCATGTTGTGAGCCTGGCCCCGGAGACCTAGACCTGCTGCGAGAAGTCAAAGCAGCAACACGAGCTTGGACGGGGGCAAGGAGTATGGAAGAATCGATTCCATTAGATGTACTGCTTTCCGAGTCTTTTGTGCTCCAGCCGTCCTCCAGAGGCAGGGACCCTAGAGAAGAGGTTGAGGAATTCGAGGCTAAGGACATCGAGGACTCGATTCTTGGGAGTCTATAATGTCATGGCATGGCAAGTTAGTGTGACGGTACGGATGGGATGCAAGAAGCCCATATATGGATGGATGGAATGACAAGGAAATGCTTACTGATGGGCAGTGTTAGTGTTGTTCACGTTTCTAGTAAGCCATGGATGCACCAAAACCTCGGTGATGGTCAGTCGTTCTTCTGCAACTGCTGCCATCGCGCCCAGGATGAAAGCTATGCATAACTGCGTAGAGGAGGATAGCTCGCGGATGGGGAACAAGGTTGGATCCTTGCGGTAATCTCCCAGTGTCGTGGGATCAAGAAAAGGAGGCGAACGCGTTCGCATGCAGAAGGCAATGGCCCCGAGTGCCCATACGTCGATCGCAAAGCTGTACTGTTGAGAGGTGCCCCAGACTTCGGGCGCCATATAGCCAGAGGTGCCGATCTGATGTGTCCGTGATATGGTGTCGGCTAGATTTTTGGTAATGCCGAAGTCGGCCACCTTGACATGCCAGGCGGGACCTGGGTGAGAAACCAGTATGTTCTGCGGATCATTGTAAGCTATCTCACACACTGACATGACTGATAGACCGAGGAAATTCACCAACACTTACCAAAGGTTTGAGGTCCCTATGAACGAGATCATTGGTATGCATGTAGGACAGAGCCTGGGCAATCTGGGCCGTGATCGAGGCCGCTTCTGGTTCTACAAGACATCCTTTCTGTATATACTCCTGGAGGTTTCCGTATTCGATGAACTCCATAGCTATATACCAACGTCTATCATCTTCAAACCAGCCAAGGATCTGCACAAAATGCTGCTGATACTAAAGTAGGTCCGCGTTAAACCCAACATTTAACGAACTAGGGATCGAGACCAACACTTACCTTGATCATATTGTTACGGGAAAAGGTAGTAAGCGCTACTATCTCCCGCTTCGAAGCCTGAGAAAAGCTTGCTTTCTGCTTGGTAATGTGCTTCACAGCGCGAAAGAGACTTGGTGAGGACGAGGTGTCAGAGAGAGCCTGTTCCTTCCAAACCTCTCCATATGTGCCTTTACCCAACAGTTCAATCGATTCCCAGCATTCGATGCCCTTCGGCAGTTTGTGATATCGCTTCCCATCTTCAAGTCGCGTTTCAAGTCTCCAGTCAAGTAAGCCGGTACTGAGAGTCGTGTCCATGGCGGCCGTGAGAGATATTCACTCCGTTCGGAGGAGACTCATATCGAGAACGACTCGGTTGCCCTTGTTCAATAAACGGGAAGTGAAAGTGGACTGTAACCGGTATTAAACCTCATCCCCGCTTTCCTTCAGCCACTCAAGACGTCGCCGGTCATGCTCTTGACCGAACACCCGTTCGCAGAGAGCCTTGCCAAACTTCGTGCAGGAGCTGAGAAAAGAGCTGCATTAAATTGGCACATGATGACCACCCACATTCCCCTCTGTCCTATAGAAGAAGCCAAGTCGAAATGCTTTCAGGTTTGGTTGGAGTAGAGTGAAAATCAATAGTACCGAGCAGGCTGCGGGTTTCGGTTACACCAACACCAGTCCCAGCCCAACACCGGCCCAAACAAAACTTACTGATATTTACTGATAAGATGTGATGGGAATCTCGTGAGTATGGCAATAATTCGGTTCTTTCTCGATAGAAGCAGACACTGTCAATGCTGATTGAGCAATATGATTGAACCGGTTTCTATCATCGGGCTGGTAAGCAACTGCTTCGAGTAAGTCAGCACGGTAAAATGAACAAGAAATATGACAAGTAACAGATCACTGACGGTACCTGTGACAGAATTGGAGACAAAGTGGTTGAACTATGCTCGAGCTGGAAAAATGTCGACAGCCAGGTTCAGGACCGCTCTCTTGCCATCGAGACTTACTGGCAAACAACCAAGCTTCAGCTAGATTTTTTGAGACGCGTTGCTTCCGCCCTGAACGACGATCTGGTCCGGGTTATAGACAAACTTCTGTTACAGCTTTCACAAAAGCTATCACTCGCGGATTCTGTCTTGAAGAAAATCAGCAAGAGATATTCATCTGTTACGCCCGGAGGCTGGGGTTTGGTGCCCAAGGCCAAAAAGGCGTCTTGGCCCTGGGAGAAGGAAGCACTGGACCAGATTATCAGTGACCTTGATCTATGGTATCGCCGTTTTCACCCGTTGTGGTTCATGGTGACGAAGACCACAAGCTCTACTGTCAACTTCGATACCGCGCTTGTCGAAGCACAATCCGCAAATGTCGAAAAGAGTCGTGCTCGCGCAATCCCAAAAACAGGAAAGAATCCATTGGCCCTAGCGGCAGGCATTCGTCGTGTGCTATTGTCCAGCCCTGATCAATCCAGACCCAAGTTCTTCTCAGGAGGGCACATCGAAACAACCGATATCCTCTTTTCAGAAGCTAAGGCAGGCCTCTTGGAACCAGGGAGCAAATGGTACATCATCGACACCGTCCAGGTTGGGCCGCTTCAGCGGGATCGCGATGTCCTGCAAGACGTGAGCATACTCGCAACGAAGCTCGCACAGGCCGATCCACTCGCCTTTGGGCTTCTCAATTGCAAAGGGGTCATACCGGTTCAGAGCCAGTCTTCAGCCTCGTCTCAATCTTCATCCTCTTCCAAAAGCAAACACACCTACACGTCATTCCAACTAATATTCCGCTCCCCGGAAGGCATGCCGGTACTCCAATCCTTGCGCCAGCTTCTCCTCAACTCTGATGAGCACATCTCCCTTTCCCGTAAGATGCGCATTGCACGGGAGCTCGCCAAGGCGATTCATTATGTCCACACCTTCGCCTTCGTGCATAAGAATGTGCGACCTGAATCGATCCTGTGTTTCGAGGACGACGGGGCTTCGCGTAGTCACGCGTTTCTCGTCGGCTTCGATGCTTTTCGGGCGGCCGGTGGTGGTACAGCTATGACGGGGGACATGAGCTGGGAGCGCAACGTGTATCGACATCCGTTGCGACAGGGGCTTGATCCAGCAGAGAAATACCGCATGCAACATGACATATACAGTCTCGGGGTGTGTCTGCTGGAGATCGGGCTGTGGGAAACGTTTGTTGAGTATACGACAGAAGAACAGGATGGTGAAAGGCCGCGTGCCAGGGTTGGGAAGACTTACTATCGGTTTCAGAAGTGGCTCAAAGATAAGGAAAAGACCGTGACAAGTGATACTCGGATAGCTACCACTTTTGGCGCGCTGACCTTTGGCCACAAAGACTACCTCGTCGAGCAGGCACGGAGCCGGCTAGCGCCACGGATGGGTGATAGGTACGCGAACGTTGTTTTGTCATGCTTGACATGTCTAGATGATGATAACGAGGATTTTGGTGGACCAGACGTGGATGATGAAACGGTTGCCATTTGCTTTGTCGAGAAGATTTTGAACAATTTGGACCAGATTTCTATGATTTGACTTGTTGAGATGGTCGGAGACGAGGAGGAAGGTGGGATGTTCATTTGGCTTGGGTACTTCTTGCCGTTTGTGGATGGGAGTTTCGTCAGTAAAGAACCGCCAGGCAGATATCCGTCACTACCCGTTCAAGATATGCAATAAATAGGTACATGATGAAACTTGGGGTTGTGAAGCAGACTTTGGATAATTCTATATCACATCTTGCTCCAGTAGCCACCCCATCTGGTATCGTATCGTTCGGTGTTGATTGTTCGACCCTTATTCGACATCCGATTCCCGGTCTCTCAATAGCTCCTCCCTCAACCTCCTCTCCTCTTCCGCCTTTTCCGCTTCGATCCTCCACACATCCCTCAGCCAAAATGGCACAAAGGCCTTCATCTTCACCTTCTTTGCCTCGACTTCACTCCCCTCCTCTCCACCCAAGCTAACCACGAAATCCTGCTCAGGACTATACATCCCCGGAGTCTCTCCCGGCAAGACAGTGTCCGTCATCACCTCCAACCTACACAGCGCCAGTCCGACATTGCCAATACCCCTCAGCCACTTGCCAGGGGCGCTCCTAGACTTCTTGTCCACCTTGTCAATGTTTGCCCCTTGAGGAATCATCTCAGCCTTGACTCCCTCCTCGACTTCAGGCTTCAAGAGCTTCTCCAGGGCTTCCAATTGCCCGGGGCCGTCAGCCGGGATCTCGGGGGCGGCACCCTCGGAGTAGAGAATACAGGGAAGGATACGCTTGCGGACAACGCCACGGTGCTTGGTGCGGATGGTAAGCTCTTGCCCAACGTAGCAGCCCTTGCGGAAGTCGATGCCGTTCATGACGTCCATGTTGGACTCGAGAGGGAGGGCAGTGCCGGAGATGATCTCGGACTGGCCTTCGGGGATGCCGAGGAGGTAACGGCGAAGGTGGTAAGATGACTCAGGTGTCAGTTCGACGTTTGTTAGTGACGAGGAGGAGGATGTCAGGTTGACGATCACACGGGAGCCGAAGGCCGGAACACGCGGGTCCGGGACAGCCCTTGCGTTGCCATCTCTTTGAACCTCATCGATCAGCTTACTCCATGGCCCAGACTGGTCCACATCGTTCCATGCGTGATAGAGAGCACGTTCCTCCGGGTCTAGCAGCTTCAAGTTGAACTTGGAGCGCAGCTTGTAGCGCTTGATGTGCTTGTGAAGTGTCACGGCCTCGTCGGCGTCAACCTCGATCAAGAAGCTCTGCTTGCCTGGTTCCGGACCCAGGTCGTCCGGGTAGATGATGACATCGTGGACCACACGGCCCTGGGCTGTGAGGAAGCCGGTATAAAAGCCGTTGGCATTGTGCGGAGCGTTGATGTTGTTGGTGATGACACCCTGAAGGAACTTGGAGGCGTCCGGACCGGAGACGGAGATCAAGCGCCGGGATGTGAGTTTTGTGAAGCCGGAGCGAAGATCCGTTTGTGTAGAGATGGTGCCCGAAAATGGTCGGCGTTGTTGTTGCCGCCGTTGCACGGACCGGCAGCCAAGACAGACGAAAGGGGTAGTAGCTGTGCGTGCGCTCCGGTGGCGCAAGGCCGCAGAGGCCGGGCCGGCGATGGCTATCGATCTGGTAGCCGGCTGCATGGTTGGTGCAGAGGTGCCCTTCCTCAGCCTTATGGGAAGCGGTGGTCAAGCAATGCAGTCGGGACTGGGGGTGGGACGTGGGGAAAGATGGATTTGAGTCAAGGTCAAGGTCTGTTTCCGTAACGACCCGGCAGTGGATGAGATGAGGGTAAACAGTGACGTCGTGACACTGACACAGTCAAAGTGGAAGCGCAATCTCCATTTTTTCCCGACGGCCCACGGGTGGGCTGGGTAGCGCGGGTGGACGGGTCCAGTCGGGTGGTCATAGCTCCATAGCTTCCATGCCCCACTAGAACTCGGCATATTCGGAGCCCCGCTGGTCCCGCCTCTCCGAGATTTTGCCCAACCCCGCCCGTGCACTCCCGGACTCCACGCAGTGCGGCAGCTCGGCCTTTTCAACGGGCGCGCGGCCGATCACCAAAGATCCCGTAAAGAGTGGAGGTGTACAATGTGGATGTACCGTTATCTCCGATCTCTGTCGCTTTTCCAATGTCATCATCGACATCCACCACCGCGACATTCACGAAAATCCACTCCCTCCCGATGCGGATCCCGTCTGCGGATGTGGATCGTGGGTTGCCATACAGACCCTATTTCATCCGAAAACATCTATAAAATATCATCGACGGATTCCATCTATAAGGCTGAAAATCACGATAAAATGACTGAACCACATGGCGCGGCATTTGCGCGGCACCCCTCAGAGACAAAGGTCATTTGACAGCTTTCACCCAGCACAAAAGCCGGTTTTCACGATATCGGATTTCGACTTCTCGGTCACCCAGCACAAATATGAAGGTTGTCAGCCCCAACGCGAAAACTCCCGTGTGGCCCGAGTCACAGTCCCGACTCTTTCCTTGGATCTTCGTCTCCCAAAGCCTCATAGTTCCGCGGGGCAAAACCAGGCCGAATATCGGAGCAGTATCAACCACAACACAACCTCTTTGGGAGAACTCCCATTCAGTTGCCTAATGGATCACGATGCAAGCACTGAAACACTGCATAAAGGCGGGCATTTCAAGGTGGGAGTGAGCGGTAATGGTTCACACCCCTCCATGTCGTCAACATGCAAGGACACACACATCGTCGAGCCCGTACGACTCACCAACACCTCCGTCACCTTAATTCCGAGCAGGCAAGGGGATGAGATGGTGGGTGTCAAAGTCACACCTGTGGACGGGTAGGTAAGGTGCCGACCATTCAACCAATATCGATGCATACCGAGCGATGCTCAGATAATCTCCCTGCAGCCCCTCATGTCCAACTTGACCGCCTTTCCTCGACCAAGCATCGTCGATGACATCCTGTGACTGGCATCGCCATCATCAGGTATTTCAAAGCAGGAAAACCTTCAAATGTTGGCCGAGCATGATCAACTCAGTCCCAACCGGTGCTGCCAACCGAAGTAGATTTACTTTCCGTTACACATTCGAAGTGAGGGGTAAAAGCCATTGCTGACACTATCGTCGTCGAAGCTATCGCACTTAATCCCCAAGCGGAGGTTTTCTGTGAATTTATCGACGCAAGACAGAGTAAGCAACGCCGCCTCACCCAAACAGTTATCTCAAAGCTTCCATTCACGGAGGACCAGCAGGGTTAGGGCTACACCAGAGTCGAACAAGATACATACCTGTCTCCAACCTTACCTCTCTCGAATTAGTGCCGTGTGGAAAAATATCCGAGACCGTCGTTCACCCGGGAACGTTAGTCGCCGGTCTGCCGGTGCATAAAAGACTCGGCGGTTCACGGGTGCGCTATCCGTGGACTGGAAGTGGGAAGTGTTGGCATCTGCATGTGATCGTGACCACACATCACCTCCCATCGAGACATCCCGAAACAAAAACCGGGAACTTGGAACGGAGGCGTTCTTATCACACTTGCGAGTACCGAGCTCGGATGCGCATGATCGGGCCACGCAACGCTTTCAACTATCAACTCTTCCAAGATTTTCGATGAGTTGCGAAAGCAGCTGGACAATCACATTCGAATAGGTACCAGATCGATATATCTTGGTAGAAGGTAGTCATGTCGTTCACATGCTCGCAACGATAGACTATCCGGAGATGACATCTGAACAACTCGTAACAGATGACTATCCAAGCCGAATCCCGACCGTAAATCCAGCTCCTTGTTTCAACCCCGGATTTTCAAGCTCACTCACGACATCAACTACCTCTACCCCTCGACACCAAACCGGATCATATGTCTCGAACCTTGACAGCCCCGTCAAGCCAACCAAAAAGCCACAAAGCCTCTCGGCTCAAAGCCACCACCTCCGTCCCGAGTCTGTCTCATGGGTTAAAGGTCTCATGTTCAACGCCAAGTCTGAAGACAGAATACCTTGCCGAATACCGGACTTAAGCCCATATTCCTCGACTCCCGGGACATTAACCCCAGATCCTCTTTGCATGGTAAGCGGGTATAGTTTAGGATGCAACCGGCTCACCGGTTCCAAGATCTTGGAGTTCATCTAATCACTATCCACGGTTACCGCTACGGTTACCGCTACCGCACACCATCGCACGCCATCTCATGAACTATCACGAGTTTCCCCTGACCTCATGGGTGCACTACACGCGCCCGAAAGTCCGGAACATGGCGGTAAGGTACGGTAAGGTATACACTAGATCAAGTAGATACAGATCAAGTAGGTGAGTACATAGGTGCGTGTTACCCCCGCGTCTCCCCCCATCCCTCATGGCGGGACTTGATCCCGCCCTTGGCATACCTACCTACACACCCTCCCATGCCTCCCATCCGGAGCCTGGCCGGACTGGACAGGGAGAAGTTGATGATGTACCAACGGCTCACTTACCCCCCGGAGCGCCGGCGTATTGTAAACCTTGAGGATCTTCCACTCCGATATAGGGGGTGGGAGTGTCGATAGCTTAGTGCAATGCTAAGTAAGCGGTAACGGGAACGGTATGGTACTTGACCCCGTGCCCCCCCGGTGCCCGGCGGTCGGACAGCGTTAATACACCGACACCGACCGCTGCCGAGTTGTCCCGGTGAGTCGGGACTGTGCCCTGGCTAGCACCCAAAGCCTCGCTTGGCTCCGGTCAGGTGACGATTTGGCAGAATTTGACCTCTGGGGTTTGTTAAAGGGTGTTGGTTCTGGCTTCGAGATTGAAATGAAGTTTGCATCCGATTCGGAGAAAAAGAGTTAAGCTTAACCGCTTTACCGAAGAAAACCAACCCAAACCCCTTTTTGGGACGAAGGTAAACAAAAAAGGGGAATCTTCCAATCCTCGTCCCTTTCTTCCATGTCCTTGTCTTTCGTCTGCATAAACTCCGAACAGACGAAAAAGCGGAGCGAAGAGGCTCAAAGTACCACAATTCAGAGAACGAGGATCAGTAGTGTAAGTGGGTTTTGGAACATCACCATCTCCATTGTGGAGGAAGAGAATGGAGAATGTCAAGTGTCATACAATGGATCTTCTTTGGTGTTGTATCCACAACCCACAACCATCCAAAATCCACAGAGGGTCAGAGGCAAAGGCGATCGATCCACAAGTGGACTTTGTCAATGTCAACACTCTAACCCCGTCGTGCTCGTCTCCACGGCAACAAGTTGTGCAAGCGCACTTTGACCGCTGATGTTCTAACGACATTGGTCACGGGGTTGTTTTCCCCTGTGTTAGTGGGTGTTGTTGTTGTGCATCCTTTTCTGCACCCCGTATTGTCTGTCCGTAGTCCGTAGTCGGTACCTTATTAACCCCCGGACTAGTTCTAGTTCCCGCTGACCGTTAACGAAATCTCGACGCTTTCTTGGTGGTTGTCTCTGATTTGGAGCTCTCTATACCTACACCGCACCCACTAGAGCAGTGCAGTGTCCCTAACAACGGGATCCTCTTTGCAGGGCAACGTTGATAAGTTGACACCTTTCATGGTGGTCTAGAAGGATGATCCTCATTCTCGCTCTGCTTTCTCGTGGAGGTAGGGCACTGAAAGTAGGGCAGTTTGCGGAGTTTATCTTATCTTTAGAGGTCTCGGTCGTGGAGCAGATGGAGTAGAAATGGAGCACCGACAACCCACGATTGAAACCGCACAGCCTCTTTTTCCCCTCTGCCCCTGGAACTGACCACGATTAACGCTGGTCTGGATCTCTAGATCTGCTATCTTTGGTAACGTTCAAATGATGCACGGTACGGATCTGGAGGCTGTGATCTCAAGATCTGACTCGGGAGGGGAACACGGGGGAGGCGAGAAAGGCCAAAAAAAGAGTTCGTACCTGAGATCCTGAGATCTTGCGAATCTGATTCAATGAGAGTTTCGAAACGTCGCCCGTTCCTGACTGAGGACTGTCCGCACTGACGGGATCAACAAGTTCGTTTCGTTCGTTCGCGCTTGCCCTTGAACTGTGCACCTTTCTGGCACCTGGCACCTGTTTGGCTCACCAAGAGCAAAAGCTGGGGAATCCCAGCCTCTGTTCAACATGACCTACAGAACAGCACAGCACAGTCCTGCAAACTAACCAAACCGCCAACCCCACGATTTACAGCACCTATCAGCTGCTTCGCTAACCACCGGCACAGCCAGAGCTCTGCTCATCTTTTGTTTCGATGACCAAAGAGAATCCACCAAGCTCAAACTCACGTACGGTTCATGTGTGTCTCTGTTGAGAGCATTGTATGAGCTGGCTTAACTTCATTGGTGGTTTACCGGAAACCGGTACCTTTCCGGCTGGTGTGATTTGACCGTTGTTTCAACTACGACGCGAAGAAGCCGAAAAGTCGGTATGGGATCTGAATCGTCTGAGATGCACGCACCTCAGTCCGCTAATCTGTAAAACTCTAGAGGGATCGGATGTTGGACATGTGCCCAAGGTACAGAAAGGCGGAGTGCATTGTTTTGGGACTCGAGGACTGGTATTAACCACTGAAGACCGTACAAGCAGCTGTTGAACTCGGGCCTTGATACAGAAGCGAGTTTGCTCACTGCTGAGCCGCTGCCCTGAGATTTTCATAGGCGGTCATTGATAATCTCATCACGATGATCTATATCCAATCAAATGGACGTTTTGTTTCTCGGTTAAGAGCCTTGAACTCCTTCAAGATCAGATCAGGTCGCTTCAGGGGTGCCAGCGAAGCAAAAAAGTGGTGGTCGCCAAGGTGCTTGATTTGCGCTGAATGAAGCCTCACCACCAGCACAGTGGTTGACAGGTCGCTTGTGAGCCCATTGTTTGTTTCGGCGTGGCCTTTGACGCTGGCAGTGGTTCTTTGAACTCACCAATGCTATTGTTATCCGTCTTTATTTTCCCTTTTTCTTTGATGCAAAACGTACGATGGCTGGCTCCTATATTGGCGTTTGCATTTTCCTTCTCTTGTCTTGTCCTAATTTCTTTGTCCCGTTTGGTTCGATATGCTCGTTCTTTTTTTGTCCCGTTGTGTTGAGGTTGTCGTTCAGCTCAGGTCACCTCGCTTTCGCATTCCAGGTTGTTTCGCCCTGCCGCCGGCCGACTGGTGAGCACCTCACCTGCTGAACGGTCGGGATACGGTAACCAGCTGTTTATCCAGCTTGACTGATACCGCATCGCATCACGGTGATCGCACAACTTCCACTCTCCGCTGTTTGTTGATTGTTCCAATATCTCTGCTGCCGCAATCTCCGAACGTGCGGCGGCCAACCGAACCGTAACTGGCAGCCACGCCAGCCACCAATCTTTGTGCCAAAGGGCTGGGCCTTTTTGGCTAAAGACACTCCCAAGCTCCGTTCTGAGATAGGTGTAGCTCACCTCACGATACTTTTCTGCGTCGCTTCGCTCGGTGAATTTGTTACGCGTAACCGGTAGAGGTCGCATTCCTAGCGGCCAATGGGGTGCATAAGTTGGTGCTTGGTAGAAAGTCGCATTGACGGAGGAAGAGGGGCCGTGAGGGGAGGGACCGTTCGGAAGTGGTTCCCTTATCCAATGACCGGCGCCGCCGAGGAGCCACGGCCGCCGTAAGAGCCGGCTTGGCTGCCGACGGTCGACGGTCGACGGCACCGCTTCTCACCGTGTTTCGATAACTGCGTTTCATTGCTCTTGAGACATTGAGATCGGTCGGCCTTTTGCCGTGAGACACACCGCGCCGGAACGCGCTAACGGCTTCCGCTGCTACGACCTACCCCGCGCTTGTAAGGGCGGAATTGAAGATCGGGCAGTCTTTGTAAGTGAGAAACCTGAAAGTGAGAGAGCCTGGAACATCCGGTAGCGCCCGCGGATGAAAGAACCACCCTGTGATCAGATAGCGTCAAAGAAACAGATTGTTTACCTTGAACGGCTTGGAATCGCGGTGCGGGTTAGCAGGTTCCGCCATGCGATGAGTCTCTTTTCCCGCGTGACCATTGCAAGCTCGTGTATCGGAACTTGGCGTAGTGTAGATGCCTCCTCATCTTTGAATTCGAGTTTCAAATAGAAGATAATCTTTAATATCCCAACAAAATTGGAACGGCTTGCGGGGAACAGAAAGCATTACGTTATCCGTCTTTAAACTTCAACGCTCACATGCGCATCGCATTCGCTGTACCTTGTGCGCTAGGTACCGTTCTGTACTGCTCCCCGGACCGAAGCGTTACGCGTACCTGACCTTGCCTTGCTCCTCACCTTCCTTGCTTGGCACAGATGCTCTAGTGCGATCTTCTCCAACCTCTTGTCTAGATCTTCGTGAATCTCCATCACGCAAGAGCTTCCCGGCTTGGTGTGACTCTCGAAGCTTTCCGAATGCAGGAAGTCGCGAATTAACAACTCCAAAACCATCAAGGTGTCTGTGCCTTCCCAGTTCCAATTGCTGTGCCCGGATCGTGACACCTCAAGCCAAAAAGGGCAACAGTTCTCTCAAGCTCTGATAACCGATCTGAATCGCATCTGCGCCATCTCAAAGAAGCTCATTACAAGAAAAACAAAGGCCGGGAATTTTTCTAGCACTTTCACTAATCTCCTGCCTTGTTGCTTACCGCAAGTCAAGCGAGCATGGCGCCAAGATCCGCGGCGTACCCCTCCCCCCCCTTGTCTCCCCGGATTTCCCATCTCTTCGCTTTCCACATTGGCTCTAGCCTTTGATCTAGCATTATCTTATCAACCTTCACACCCCCTTCTTTCTCCTCTTATGTATACCCCTCCCCCAAACCAGGCAGTCCCGTCGTCCCGCCCGTAGCCCGCTATGAATCATACCGACTCTACCGACTTCCGCGAACCGAGAAACTCGCGATAGTTACCTCCTTATAGTTACCGTCCCTTCGGTGCCTCGGAACCCGGTGCCTATCAACCGGCCGAATTTGGGAATCTGAATCATCTTGATTCAAACACACAAGCTCCCGTCTCGCTTGTAGGAGACACAACTCAGGGCGGTACACGTGTAAGTCACACACATACCGCTGCCTGGAAGGCAGAAGGTTCTGCGAATTACAAAGACCTTTCAGGCATCCTTCTTATCGCAATCGCGTTTGCTTACTACTCTCGAGCTACTTCAACTCCAACTTCTGTATGGTTGACAAAAATGGCCGATTATCGGAACCGTCTTATCCCAACGCTGTTGTGTATCGCATAAATCGTCGCACAGCAAAGCTCTGCACACTGCACAGCAAACCACTTTGCATTACAGGAAGTTGAGATGACAGCTATGTAGGTAGGTAGGTACAACACCCACAGCTACAGCTATAGCTCGCTCCGTGCCGTAGTCGCAGTCAGGCCTCGGTGCTTTTGTATTTGCTTCAGTCATCGACTTCCGACGACGGAACACGGAAGACAATCACAAAGCCAAGTGCAACAGTGCCACTAACTACGCAATTGATCTTCGACCTCTAGTCACTTCTTGTTTACTGGTGAGACTGGGCACCGGCATCTTCTCCGCACTTTCGTTATCGCCGGTGGTGCAGTCCATCCATCGTGAAATATCGGAGCAGCGGCGGCAGCGGAGCCTGAAAGATGCACAATGTCACAGGGCATCTCACATCTCCGTGATAACCTTGATAAGCAGCCAAGCTGGTTGTGGGGGCTTTAGAAGAGGCGAAGCGAAGACAGGATATATGAGATGGAGCATATGACAACAGCCCAGCGGTCCCAAGGAAAGGCCAAGAAAAGTATACGATAATCACAAATGTCAGAAAAGTCAGAAAGTGTCGACGATAGGGCGCGCGATCTACCCGCACATCTCCATCGCGTTATCGGCGTTTATCGGCAAGGTTTCGCTGTCGCGTATCTTACAGGAAAAAGTGGTGATGTCAATGGAGGTCATCCATGCTTCTTTAGGCGTCCCCTCTCCTCCGCTTCTTCCCCCATATTGTGGATTTTTATCGCGGCCGTTTAGTTGGAGGACCGTTAAAGTTGCCGCATAGCACGACACACTCACCGATAGGACCAGGAACGAGTTGGACCCTGCCTAGAGATAGATGATTCAAAGACATGTATGTAGGTACATGGAAGAAGTTGGGAAATAAGACGGTAACGGTGACGAATGGGAAGAATCGGAACTGAACTAAAGGGACCAAGGGGACTGAAGGGACCGACACAATTGACTGAATTAAGACGGTGTTTGCGATTCACACACACACACACACACACACACACAACCCCAAAACAAAGATGATTGTCGCTAGGATTGGAAATCAATGTTTTCTTTGTGTAAAGGTGATTATGATTGATTGAATTTCGAAAGAATGATGAAAGATGATTTATCCGGCGATTCCCAAGCCACCTACCGACCGCTACAACGCCGATTCCCAAACCGTTACACCGATCGGCTTGTAAACTGAGTGACTCTTGTCCCCATCGGATCCCCCGAAAATCAATCAATCCCCGTCCTATTTCCCCCATTTACGGTTATCGCAAATCGCATGTGAATCATTTCATGGGTCTATCGATCATTGAATCACTGATCATCATCATGACAAGACAAGACAAAGTTCCGAAGAAAATTCGCTGTTATTTGTTCCGAACACAGTTTGAGCTGCGAGGTGGCTGGAGGTATGAGATCATGCTTCCCCATAGTGAATAACGCCCAAGACCCCTAAACCCCCACCCACTCAACCAAAACACCACATCTGGTGATGGGAGCGGGTACAGTACAACAATTGCGTGATAGCAATGATAGCAATACAATTCCAGTGAAAAATGCCCAAAGCTCCAATTGCCCTATACTTTTTTGTTCGTTTGCCTCCGACTCCATTCCCGTTTCCGTCACCATAAAAACACAGACCATTATTGAGTAGTGATGTCGAGAGAGTAGAGAAAAAGAGCAAACATAAGTCTGGTCGATGATGATGTGAAAAAACGCTGTCGCTTGATGATGAACCGATAATCCCAGTCCGATCCGATCCAATCCCAATCTTCCCAATTGCCCCGATGCATGCCAAATGAAATGTGGTATCATCGTAAAAAGAAAATGCAGAATGTGTTAAAACGCCGTTGCCCAATGCAGAAGAGTGCTATGCAAGATAATGAGGAATCATGTAGAACAACAAGAAAGTGTGTGAGAGGTTGTGTGTGAAATGTGCGTGGTGTTGAAGTGTTTTTAGTACACCCCTATCGTCGACACAAGTGTCGGACCACGGCTTGGTAGGTAGTAGCCCTGGTTGTGGGTGTAAAAGGCGTCCTTGTCTTGTTCTTGTTGATCTTCCTCGTCGTCTTCTGTTTGCTCTCCCGCTTGCTTCTCGGGCGACGTTGATGTGAATGTGGATAGGATGGTTGTGGGCGGCGAGGGTGGCATGTGCTCGTCTTCTGAAGAGTCCGAGTCGAGGTCGAGTTCTGGTGGCGACGCAGAGTGCGAAGGGCTCCTCTGCAGGGCGAGATGGGTGTAGTCCTCCTCGTCGTCGTCGACGTCCTCCTCCATGTCTTCGTTGTAGTTGTAGAATTGGTGCAGCGGCGCTTGCATCGAGTACCGGTGAAGGCTGCCGCTGCTGTGCGAGGGTATCCTCCTGAGGGGGACGGCATCGGCCATCTCGACGTCCTCGTCCTCGTCACGGTCCTCCTCGTCGTCCTCGCTCAGGTCGCTGTCCGAATCGGAATCCGAGTCGCTGTACTCAGCGTCCTCGGCTTGCCAGTCGTGCTCGGGCTCCTCGACCACCGTGTCGGCCCATTGGATGTGACGCTCTTCGCTGCGGCTAGAGGCGCCGCGGACGGATTGGTTGAACCATGATTCTTGTTCCCTCTCGGCATCGGCGAGCTCGACCATCAACGAGTCGAGGAGGTTGGCGTGTCCGACCAGGAGGCGGAGGTTGTGATCGGGGCGGGCAGCTTCCGAAGACAGCTTTGCCCTTGCCTTGTGGGCGAGGTAGTATGTTTGTGTGATGGACATCTTCTTGGGCTTGATGAATGAAGTGCGAATAGTAGTAGTAGTAGTGGATGTGGTAGGATATGTCGATGCACTGGTAGAGAGAGTGCCTAATAGTTGTGGCCTCGATGGTGGTGGTGTTGTGCTTGCGGTGAGTGTTGTTGTGGAAGACATGGTTCTTTTTTTCTTTCCTCGGAGGGCAGGATCGGGGGAGCTTTTTCTCTAATAATATTTGGCTTGGTGCGTTTTCGCGTCTCGGTTCTTGGTTCGAGTGACTCAAGACAGGGATTAAGCCGATTGCGGGCCCGCCAGGTAAGGGCGTGTAGGCGTGTAAGGGCGTGCAAAAAGGCGTGCGGGTGGGCGTGGGCGTTCAGGCAGGCGGACCAGGGGGGGGTGTGTCTTGATACAGCAAGTCCGTTGTTCGCTGTCGCTGGCGTCGGGTACTGTTATCAGGGTCTGCAAGAACCATGCACTTCAAAAAGACGACAGCAGTCGCGACGAGTCTCGTCCAGCGTGTGAGTGGATAGTGAAAGACGGGTACTGTGAGGACGGAGCCTGAGAGTGGAATCCGTGATTGCGAAAGTGGAATCTTGCGTGGCTTTGTGCCGGCTTTCGAAGGTCACTTGGTGATCAAAAGTTTCACACTAGAATGGCGTATCCGAGTTGGATCCAAGTCAAAAGATCTTGATGGTAGCAAAACAGAGGAGCCAGAGCGAAGCCTGACGATGCATCATGGGGATGTGCTTCCTTTTGTAAACCTTCAGTCTGACCTCTTCGTTGGGGTGCTTTCTCGGGTTCGAGACACTCCAGACACCGCAAGGTCATCAGCACAAGGGTGATGCGTCCATCCGCAGCAGCAGCTGACAAAAACCGAGAAGCCGTCAAGCCGACTTTTGGAGATTGTGTACGTAGGTACCTCTGAAAGATACGTACCACTGGTACTTACCTTAAGTACACCCCCCTGTTGTGTTGCACTCTGAGGTGGTCGGCCTTTTAAACACGCCCTGGCGCCGCCCTTTCCAACAGCCAGCCAGACACCTGAGACTTGTCCGTCGGCGGCGGTGAAGCGCACATTTCACGATCCGAACTCTGGAAGGGCTTTTGCTTGGAGTTACCTCTAGGACGGGGGCTCGGCCGCCTCGGTCTTTGATCCGTCTCCTCCTTGTCTTTTGTCTGGCCGCAACTTTTGCAAACTTGTAAACTCCACCGCTCGGGCACGCTACCGGTCTGGCTCCTGTCAATCATGTGCGCCCCGACGTTGCAAGCTTCATCACGTACATTTGTTGAAACGAACTGGTATCAATCTTGTGGTTGTTTCCGTTTCAAGAATCAAATCTAAACCCCGCGTCCCTTTGTCGCGATGGTTGTGAATGGAACCGACGGAGTTAAGGTGGTTTGTAATCACCGTCCCGATCAAAGAGGTACATTTGCTTAGTAGTACTACACTTCCTATCGTGGATGCCTTCCGGGGATTTCTCAGCGACGTCTTTCTGGTTCTCATTTCGCAGGCATTCCCATCAGAGAAGCCGCTCTGCAATTTCACAATCCTCAAACCGATTGACGCATTATCCTGATTTTTAAGCAATGGAATACCCGACGGCCTGGATATTCACGCATGCTATATCCCGCTGAAGCTGAAAATTCCTCTTTGACAGCTTGGAAACTCCGAGATAATCCCATGGCGCATCTCACTTTTGCAACTCGGCTTCTTTCGCGACGCCGGGGTTCTCACTGCGTTATCTTATCTACCATACAGTACCAAACTTTCCGGTGCGTTCCTCGACTTCCTAATTCAACATCGACAGGGTATCCCAACAGATCCATCCGCGTGCGAAAAACCGTGAAAAAAAAATTTCTTGCAGGTACCCAATTCCCACTTTTGGATTCTAGGCTGTGGGTTTCCTTTACCTCCGCCCGTTTTTACGGGAATCTGCGACACTAGTTTGTGCGGCTACCGAGAAAAAAAAATGATGTTCAAGGCGAGACCCGGAGCATCACGGTGCCTGACTACGGGCACACCTCATGCAAGGAGATGACGATGAGGTTGGGCGGGCTCGGGGCGGGCTCGAGGCGGGCCAGCCAGGCAAGCAGCCAACCTGAACAACACCAAAACACCAACAAGCAAAAGTCATATCAAGCTGTCGCAAGCACCCGACACTAACAGCTCCACGTCACGAAACAACATTGAGGGGTCTAAACCGTTGCAAATTGAGGCACTGCAACAGCCTCGTCTATACTCCCGCGGCATAGACAAGGACATACACCTCGGCCAGCAAAGAAAACAAGATGCGTTGTTGGTCTGCTGACCGAAGCCCCAATTAAACTTATAGGACTAAGTCTAACTTGGCGCCTTGGTTGCTGGAGATTATACGACCTATTTTCTTACATCCAACTCTGTACGAAAGGGATAGGTATCTCGGTTTAACTTTCGTACACGCTTCCCATTTCCTCTTTTGAACCAACGATCAATGGCTCCGTACTCCAGGCACTGCCACCAGCAAATTTCAGTTGGCGGCACAGTTGTTACCTGTTTTACTGAGTAGCCAGGACAAGCCTTGGTTGTCATGTCAGTTGCCGTTGTGCCTATCCCAGGCGGTGAAGGAATTCAATTAGAGAAGCAAGCACGGCCTGAAGCGAACAAAAAAGCTTGAATCTAATCCTTCCATGAGGTGCCCTGTCACAAAGACAAGAGGATGCCATCATGCGAAACACACACAATCTATCGATCACAGGCTTGTACACATTCGCATCGCCGGTTCCGTTTTGTGTGGGCGACGAGCATCGGCGGCGGGAGGAAAAGCTTCCAGTTGAAGCCTGCCCTGGCAGCCTGGAAATTAGAGTTCGGGGCCGCGATCGTAACGCCGAAACCCACGCTGACTGTCAGTCGCAGTGTGTGTTCACGGGGGGTGAGAGGAGTGATGAGTCCAGTCGTGAACGGAACTCGTGGGTGAGTGGACGCCCGCGGAAGGAGTGGATGCTGCCGTGATCAACGGGGCGCCGATGAGTCGCACGGAACGAAACCCGCCGTTCATACAATCTACCCCTGGTATGTTTGTTAGTTTGGTACAAAAAACGCCCATTTGCAATCTTGAGCCATTCAAAGTGGAAAAGCATTCGGGTTTTCGAGCGGACGGGTGCCGTAGGGGCCTACCCTCTTATATCTTCTAGTCTTAAGGGCCTTGAAGGAGACGGATAGAGGCTTCTGTGGCGTTTTGAGCCCTGGTCGCATTGTTAGTCGCTTCAAACGAAGAGTCTAAAGGGGCCAATGAGAGTTCTATATCTGCCCTGTTCCACCCCTGGCCGAAGAACCAAACTAACAAACAAACCAGTCTTGTATTGTATGTTTTTTTTTTCCACTTCTTTCCCTCGAAACCGAATTGTGTGGGGGACGGAGCGAAAAGGATCGCCTCGGCTTTCAACCCGTGACAAGTGTGGAAGCGACGGGAGTGGGCGGGCACTGGCCTGGCGCCGCGCGAAGCCTTGCACAACTCCCCGCTTTGTGCCTGCCAAAAGTCACAAGTGCTCCTCTGCGCAACAGGTGGCCAGTGCGCCACGAGCATTTGGCGGAGCTTTTGCAAGCGCGGGCCAAGTCGGAGCCTGAAGAGATCTTTGCGAGCTCTGTCATTGGACGATTTACTTGGACCCCACTCATAGGGCTGAGAAGGAAAGAGCGATAAAGTCGAGACGAAAGGATCGGAACTCTCACTTCAATCCGCTCTCACTCGCTGCGGAGGAAGTCTCAGCCCGATGGAGATCATCTCGCTTCATCGTCCTTTCCCCGTGAACTCATTCTTCTACAACTTAACGGTCGTCCCGGCCTCAGCAAAAGCCTTATCAGCGAAGACTCGCTCAAGCCGGCGATACGGGCAACTGTGGCTTAGCAGGGCAACAACAAGTCAACGACCCATAATACCGTAACAAAACACGATGCCTTGGGTTGACCGCTTCGAAGGCTGTATCCGTAAGCTTGACGATAGTCACTGCGGATCTGATGCTCGTTGTACAACCAAGAGAAAATACACTGGAGCCAAGAGCCTGAAGCTTACCTAACTCTCGTCAAAGTTGACTGCACGCAACGTTAACCTGGCGTAACGACACCCCCTAGGTACATAGACCCCTCAAAAAGGGCTTGCCGATGCGTCATTCGTCGGCGTGTCACATCAGGTCGCTACCAGATATCGCCAAATCGCATCCCGCAATCGCTGGCCCCGTTGGTCTGGTCAGTCAGTCGGAAGAGATGATGCGATGCTGTCCAACCAAACTCAACATTGCCGCTGATAAACTCGGGGCTGTGCAACTGCCAGCGAATTTGAAAGGCGTTGACGTGCTTCGCAAGTACCGAATGGAAGTGGGAGTGGGAGGCACGGGGTTGTGGAGTGGGATATCAAGTGTCATTTTCAATATCAACATGACAAGAAGACTTGACAAGTGATACATATCACTATGTGCCTGGTCCTATATGCAGATCGTCCGAGGGTAGGACTGTTCTCTGAAAAATCAGCATTATCTTCTCAATCCTGTATATGTCAATCGTCACCGATACCACGAAACCCAGGGGCTAAGCATCGTTGAGAACCTCAATGTCCCGGTATGTACCCCCAGCTTCCGTGGGGACACGGATTTAAGATGAGTCGGAGACAAGGGTGGTGACGAACTCGGTGGGTTACAGCCGAGCACGAGAAGCTCCTCGCATGTCAGCCAATCCCACGTCAGCACTCAGCACTCAGCACACGTACCTACCATTCACACAAATATTGCTGCCTTGTCCGAAACGAACGAAGCGGAAAACGGACTCGGAATGACTCGGCGCCCTTTTTCATGCCGTCTCCGATCATCCTTAACCCCGAACGCCGAATATGGAATTGTTGATTACTTGACAGACAGCACCTGCCGCGTGTACTACCAACCACCCAGCGCACACTTTGCTTCGTCATCTTCGAAATGGGTGTTTCCCCAGCCTGTCGGGGCAGAAAACACCCCAGGACCCCTAAAATCGCGCTTTGTAGAGCTTATTGGTGTTCGGGTGCCTAGACATCCCGTCTTCCGTTCCGGGTCCGGGCAGGCACGGATCGTGGAATCCAAGATATTCCGTAAGTTCACGGGAGAGTACGGAATTACTCATCTTGTGACCTGGATGATTCCTGTTTTCCGTCTGGTCGAGCCGTTATGAAAGATCACTCAATTTGCGCAGTCGATGAGCTTCCTCTGGAGCATGACTTTTCAGAATGACGAATCTCAAGTCAAGGAGGAGATAAGCGCGGACACGGAGAAACCTAACGCCCCCCGCAACCAGATGTCCATCATAAAGGTTAGGAAGCCGTCTATCGGCTGTCGTCAAGAGGCATAGAACATCATTATCTGGGGTCCTGTTCCCCAGTCCATGGACGACACAACACAGCAACACCTCCCATCTTCTCCGCGTCTAAAGACCTACCACTGCTCAAGTGCCACAAACCCACGACAAAACCAAGAAGCTGTGCCATCCGCGCCAAACCCGTGCCAGCCAGCCAGCCAGACAGCCCTGTCCCTAGCCCTCAATCTCCCCTTTCCCCTTTTCCTAACGCCGTATAACGCCGTATTTGACACGCCGTATTGACACGCCCTTCCTATGCGCGCACAACCAAGTGCCAGTCCCCAGTCCCATCCCCAGCCTCAACCCCATCCAACCCCAGCTTACAGCTTACATCCTCCCTGGGCCGCCCTGGCCGTTCCTTCGGCGTCCCTTCTAGAAGGAAACGCCGCTGCGCCGTTTTGTCAAGGATTTAAGGGTCCTTGTGTTCCTTGTGCAGCGGTTCTCAGCCGCGGTGATGCATCCGCTCTTCCCGGTTGGTTCTTGTTTATACTAGGTACACTACATATGTACACAACGTTGCGGACCGGGTCCGGGACTGACTTAGTGGTACCAAGCTGCTGGGTCGGTAGCGTTCGTTGGCGTTTCCCTGGGAGGACGGTAGGGGAGAAGACAGCTCGGGTAGCTGTTTACCCCTTTTGGATTTGTCTCCGGCTTAGGATTGGCTGAGACTTGCAAGTACACGCCTACGTACCTGGCTGAGTTACGCCAGATGTTCAGAGGGGGGAAAGGAGTTAGTAAACACACCCCTTGAGCCACCTAGGTACTATCCCGCTCGCAACTCTCCCCTGGCCTGAAGCTCTCGTTGAACAGCTAGCGTATTAACGAGGAGGCAGCCAGCTACGAGCTAGGAGCTAGGAGCTTGGAGCTGAGAGCACGGGACTGGGTAGCGAGGGAGCTTACCCCGGATTCCTACCTATGCATTCTGCCAGGCACATCGTATCGAGCATCGACTGTTACGCCTCTGCTACAGGTAGCTTAGCACGGCATCGCGACTGGAAACCGGGTATGGTACATAGCTCCGAGTAGTGTAGGGATCTGTCTCGTGTTCCTTCGTCTCAAAGTGCGTCAACCGGGCGGGCATATGGGTGTAACACCCACTCAGCCCTACAGACACTCACACGTACAATCTCGAGATGGAGACGCCAGCAAAACTCAAAGGGTTATGATACCTCGTTATAGCAAGCATCTCATTGTGTCTCTATCAAGCCTCCGTGCTCTGTTATGTTTCATGTTGAGCGTCAGACGGCACTGTTGCCACTTGACGTCCTGCAATAAATATGTCGAGAAGAATCGACATTTCCTGGCAGAGGGGGAAAACACAAGACTAGGTACGATGGTGGTGAAGCAACACGGAGGGGGCGTGAAAGAGGCACGCTATCCGCTTAAGGTAAACAATCACCTCTCATCGTTCGTTCACTCACGAACAAAGCATGTCTGTCATGTGTGCACGATTCTTAAACTTGAAGTAAATTGCTACCTATACACTTGAAGTTTTCTCATATGCTCCCTTCCTCTAGGCGTTTCAAGATCTTCTAGATCCGTGATCCGTCCGTCCGGCTCTTGTATCGCCCATATCTCCCTTTCCTGTTGCTTTTGCTGTTGCTGCTGAAAGAAGCTGCCGGCTCTCTTGAATCCCCTGAAGCCCCCGTCTACTTATTTCGACACTAAATCCCCCGGTATCCTGTGCCTGGTCTTTTTTAGATGGCTAAACAGCTGGCTACGGGTATCGAAACTGCGGGCACACGTCCTGCAAACAAGACCAGCGTCCGTCTTAAGTCGCTTGGCCTGTCGCTGTTGTGCCTCCTGACGTTGTTTCGCCTCGGCCTCCGCCTCGTCCAACTCCCGCTGCCGTTTCTGCTTCTCCTGCTGTTTCATCATGAATTCCTCTTGCTCTTGCTGCAGCGCTACCTCTCGCTGGCGTTTTTTAAACGCTTCAAATCCCTCCTTGATCTTTCGGCGCATCTCCTCCTCATACGTTTGGCGCTTCTCCTCTTCCTCCTTTTGTTTTTGAAGCTCCTCTTTCCGCTTCAATTCATCAGCACGCCGTTGCAGCTCCTGCTCCTGCTGCGAATGTTGCTCTTGTAAGAGAAGATGATGCTCTGCCCTCCTTTTCTCCAGGTCTGCTATCGTCTTCCTTGCTTTCTTGTCCCGCTTCCTGCACTCCTCCGGTCGCTTGTACTCCGGTCCATACCCCATGCGTGGGTTCGTTAGGTCCAGAGCGTGCCCGGACTCCTCAAGGTGCTCAAACAGCTCATTGCGGTTGTCAAAGCCGGTATGACAGTACATGCAAGCCCTTCTGAACATCCCTCGACTGTCAGACGACTCTCCGGGCCTGATATCCCGATTGTGATTGGGGTTTTTGGCGAGGTGATCGAAGAGGTCTTTGCGTGCGGAGAAAGATTGTTCGCATCCGAGGCAGGTCAATCTGGTATCGATAGGTTCTAGTTTTTTCGCTACTACAGGATCGTCGAGAGCCGCTTGTTTAAGGTCCCAAGTGTCAAATGAGCGGAGTGACATATGCTTCGTGATTCTGCGCCAACTTGATTAGAACCGACTCGCCCTTTCAAGGAATCTTTGGGGACAACTGAGGAGGAAGGTTCATAACTTACGGGTTACTCATCATCTTACTAACAGTTTTATCCATGCAGAGCCACTCGTGGTCCATGATCTCGTCCATCTCCAATCTTTGCCGCGGGTTTCCATGCATCGTCCCCATGATGAAGTCGATGCAGAACCCGGTTGAAAGACCCAACACTTGGGAAGGGAAGCCTCTCATACCGGCGCGATACTCGAGAAGGTGCTTCGGTTGCTCAAAGGGCGGGGCGCCGGTGCACATACAAAATACGACGGCCCCGAGCGCCCAGATGTCGACCGCGGCCGTATACGCATCCGAAGATTCGAATAGCTCGGGAGCGATGTAGCCGTAAGTACCAATGTAATGGGTGTATAATGTAGGACCAGCAATGTTTCTGGCAATTCCAAAGTCTGCAAGCTTGACCTTCCATTCAGGGCCTGGCGTATCTACGAGGATATTCTTGGATTTCGTGGGGCGTTAGCTCTGGGAAGTGTATGCATAGCTAACAAATTGATGTGTAACGGTGGTGACATGTAGGCTGTAGACATACCAGGGGCTTGAGATCTCTGTGGAGGAAGCCTTTGTGGTGCATAAAACGTAACCCCGTCGCGACCTGTTTCGCGATCATAGATGACTCTTTTTCCGGGAAAGGTGCTTTGCCATCTATGTGTTGCTGGAGATCACCGTGTGGCATGAAATCCATCGCAATGTACAGATTTTCAGGATCTTCAAACCAGCCGAGGAATTGGACAAAGTATTGTTGATACTGCCCGGGGCGTAGGTAAAATATCCTCACTTGGTCAGCACTCTGTGATTATCGCTCCCGCTCGAATGGTAGGGGCCATGTTCAGGTAGGCAGAACACTCACCCTGGGATCGTTATTCTTCGAGAACGTAGCGAGAGCTTGGAGTTCCCGCTGTGACGCCTTGAGAAAGCCGGCTTGCTCTTTGCTGATTCTTTTGACGGCGCGCAGTTTACCTGGAAGGGGACCGCGTTCACACTTTTCCTTCCAGACCTCTCCGAATGCGCCCATTCCCAGTAAGTGGACGGGACGCCAGAGTTCAATTCTCCCTGGAAATTCATGGTGACGGATATAATCAATTGGAAAGTGTTTATCGGAAGCACTCCCGATCCTCCAATCCTTCAGAGGGGTCTCCGAAAAGCTTTCCATGGTTCATGAAGAGATGTTCCCCTTCTTCGCTCTTGCCGATGAAAGTTGTTGTTTGCCGAGTGGAAGATGGGGCGTGAGGGGGAAGTTTCCGTTTATGGAAGGTATGGGGCCCACGGTTCCTCTTTGACTAGCGCGACTCAATCGCGACTGTTTGCTGTTCTTGCGGCTTCCAGACGCGACATAAATTATCAAAAGCTTGATGAAAAACAGGAACCTCGAAAATAATGTTCTTCTTGCTTCAAGAAATGAGAGACGTGAAGAGGCGACGACAGGAAATAGAACAGAAAGAAGAGAAACGAGAGATGCGGTATTCCAATTGAGCCTGACAAAGCTCTTTCTGATCGCGCAATCGACGCCCCTGGCTATGATGGGGGCAGCGGAAAATGCGCAGTCTGAGATGAAGGAGAGCAATGATTGGGAAAATGCTTGATTGGCGGCTTGTTTGGTTGAAGAGGAAAAGGCGCGCCAGGCCCAGCTAAATACTCCCGTCTGCAGATGGAAGCTTTGGGTGGAGAGCACCTTCCGAATGTCACAAGCCCGGGCCGGAGTGCTTGCAGTTATGCAGCCATCATGATTTTCATACATCCAACCGAGGAACAAGCCGCTTTTTGAAGCCCACGAGAAGTTGCAAAGAAGCCAAGCAGGCCCGAGACTTTGTTTCGCAACCTTAATTGAATGGCAGCATGTCGAATGAATTGGCGCGCAACCCAAGTCATATTGTCCCCCGCAAATCCGTTCAGTCAAACGAGCTGGGTCGTGGTTTCCAACCCGTTCACCAGATTCAAAGCACCATGGAAAGCCTTTGGAAAAATACCTCTAAACAAGAATCCGAAGCAATACGAACTTCCGCATATTTGAAGGTCAGCCTCAACTTCAAGCAAAGTACACAGGAAGGATTGAAACCGAGGAGTGTCAAGCGAGACTCCGAGTCTGAGAATGCTTGCCGGGACCAAAAAGCGAGGCAATCAATGTTGCATGTCCACAGAGACCTCGCCTTTCACCCAACAACAGTAATTCTTTTGAAGTTCTTCCACGATTATGGTATCGAATCTCACCTGGGAGGATGGTGCTATCCGAAGGTTTTTCACGTTTGTACAAGGAGACCTCGAAATTGATGAGTGTCAGTGTTGGGTTTGCCAATTTTGGAGCCACAAAACGCATCTCGAACACAGTAAGAACTCGCAAATCGCCCGGTTTTCTTTTCCGTCGATGTCAGCAATTTTATGTTTCGTGGTTCGGAATATGCAACGCCTATAATGACTGGATATTCAATGTTCGTGTCATGCTCACTCTACACCAAGAAACGTTTTGATCACAACCAACCAATGCATCCTTGATCACAACCATGCAATGTTTTTTGTTCACGAATACTGAAGTTGATGACTATTGGTTTCCTTATGTCCACACACTGGTGGTAGTACCTTCCCTATGCTAAACATCTGGTGTGGGTATCTCAAGGTCTATGAAAGCGACAGAACATGCAAATGATTCCTGACTTTTGACAACCGTCCATCCCTGAGCCGAACCATGCACCTGAGCGCCGAAAAACCAAACCAGATACCAGTGAGCAACTTCTTATGCAACCTTCCTCGTAACAGGTCAGTATGACCGAGAAATACAGAAGCAAAGTTGGAGATTCCCAGCAAGATGTGAACAAAGATACAGATGTAGAAACAAACAACATGAAGACCATTGTAGGTCTGAACTTGACCCTGCCTTTCCAGGGTAATGCACCCATTCGAACATCCATCCTCTCTCTTTTTGGCCGGACTTGGTCAAGTGTGTCCATATAGCCATTGGTACATTCTGCGAGAAAACGAGAGAAGAGTGAATCTCGACATGAAGCGGGTGGTTGGCCGTATGAGCTTGTACTTGCAATTCAAGCACATAATATGACAGTGAATTTGCGTCCCCTATGCAGAAGACAGCAAACATCGTTGTGTAGTGAGAGCGTTGTATCCCGTATCCCATCGGGTACTGGTAGTCGATCGTTGGTGGTAGACCACCACGCTCTTTGCTGGTGAAGAAGTGAAATAACAAGGCAGAACCTCCGAAAAGGAGCCATAGTTGCTGCAGCGAGATATGCTGATGTACATGGCTGATAAATCTCACTGCAGGGGATATTGTTGCCGATTGTGTGATACCGTCTCAAGGCGTTGGTACTCCATGGCTTGATGTCGATAACTTGTAGAATGCGGCCTTCCTTGTACATCGGAGGGTGAGACCGCATGTCGAACCATATTGAGGAGTGCCGAGCACTGAGAGGTTAAGTTGAAGCAAGACAGTGCTGGGGCGCAGTGTCGTTGCTTTGGGTAAGATCCCATTGAGATCTTTAGTTTCCGTCAGAGGAGGCGTCGCCAGAGGCAGCATCCTCCTCCAAAGTGCCCATGAGCTCACGGAGAACAACAGTCGCATAGTTGCTGCTTCTCAGCTGAAACTTGAGGATGACAGCAATCTTGCTAGCATCCGGGCTATTGCGAATGACCTCCGAGTTGTCGACAGAAACTAGCGGGTTCTCGGAAGGAGCACGAAGAACGGGGACAACCAGATTCGACGCCTTCTTGGTGTCCGTTTCACTGTCCTTTTCACTGTCGAAGAGGACCATCGAGTTTTCGGTCTCAGCGGCGGCAGGAAGAGTGGGCATGCTCGATCCATACCAGCCCATCGGGTCAGCGACAGCAGACTGGCTGCTTTGGGCAGTTGCCTCGTGGGTAAGAGCAACAACCTCCATAGCACCAGCCTTTGATGCCGTGGACTCCTCGATCAACATGACATCTTGCTCTTGCTTAGTGATGTCGTCCTCTGACTTGATGACCGCTTGTTGAGCAGTGGACTCGTAGTACAAGTCCGACAATCCCTTCGTTAGGGTGGGTGTCTCGGTGGCGATGGAGGCGAGGCCATTTGTGGCATTGTCAACAACCTCTGCAGGAAAGTTCTCGACGGGCACCTTGGTCTCATACTCCTGCTCGTGACGCGCGATCTTAACGCGCTTGTCACTACCGTCAAGCCCGGTCTGGATCCAAGTTTCCCTGGCCACGACCACTCCATCAGACTGCGGCTCCTCAGAGGCCTTGCGACGACGTTCATTGGTGACTGCCTGATCATACTGGGCAGTGTTGCTGGTGAAGTGTGCCCATTTAGCAATGAGAGCCGGAGGTGTGCGAGCCTTGGCCTTGGCGGCCTTCTTCTTTGCATTCGCCGCATTGCAGAAGTCCAGGTCCGTAGGATACATCTGTTCAGTATCGTCATTGTAGACGCGGATAGCATATTGGGGTTCGCCGATAAAGCGGCCCAACAGATGACGATAGTTTCCGCTAAGACTGAATTCTTTCTGACGACGGCGCATGGCATAGGGATCCAAAGCCCCGTTCTCCTCCTTCTGCATGAACGAAGCATAAGCTTCGCCGATGGCATTACGGGGGTATATGACATCGTATCCAGGCGTGGGGAGAACAATATCAAAAATGGTGTACTTGCCACTCTCGATATCTTCCTTCGTGAGGGCGCGAGCTTGTGCGTAGGAACTGTCGTCATCCTCGACTGCGGCGTCCGCAGACGACTGGTCATTGGCGACCAGGACCAGATCACCCTCAATGAGGGTAGGGCCGTACATGGACCAGCGCTTGGTAGCCATGTGGTTCCACACGAAGGATTGGTAGGCATGGATATACATCATGCGCATACCACGGGTGATGCTGAGGAGGGCGCCCATGAGGTCCTTCGGGTTCTTACCAAGATGGCGAATGATAGCCGCCTCCGAGCTAAATCGCTTGGGAAGAATACCCAATGCCTTTTCGGCATTTCTGGTGGTCTTCCAGATGGTGATGGCTTTTGCGCGATTGTAGTCGTCCCGGCTGTTGTGGAAGTCATTGGTATGAACGGGCTCCTGCTCTTCCAGATCGAAAGCCTCTTGCAGGAAATGATCCTCGACATGCAGAATATCGTCGAGGACCCCCTCGTAATCCTCCTTGAGAACTTTCATGCCGAGGAGGTGGGTGCCGATGGCATATGTGCCGAAACGCTGAAGGCCGTAATAATTGATATACCCGTGGCGATTGAGGTACGCCAACCCGAATTCGACAGCCTCCCGGAGCTTCCTCACGCGCTCGTCGACTGAGCATCCCGCGCCTCCAAGCGGTTGACAGTTCTTGAGGGTGATGACAAACTCGTTGCCACCGTGTTGGCCCAGCTGGAGAGGTTCCTGGGCATGAACGAAATCGCCAACCTTGATGTTGGGAAGGCGAGTGTTGAGCCAAAGCAAGTTCGAGGCTCGCTGGCGGTATACGCTGATGCGTTGAACTGTACCAGCGCGACGATCCTTGGTTCCAGCGAACCCAAAGTTGGTGGCCTTCACCTTGAGCAGACGGGCGATGGTGTTGACCGCGTCCATCGTATCTTTGTTCTCCTTGTACATGGTGAAGTGGAGATACTCGCCGCCCAGCTGAGTGAAGCTCTTGCTCTGGTCCCGTGAGCGGCTGTTATTGCTGTTGTTGGCGCGGGGACCATGTCCGCCGACACGGTTGTTTTTCGACCACTTGGAGGGAGTGGCGGTAATCACGCCAACGTTGTTGGCGAGTGTCTCGATCCGGTTGGAAAAAATACGGCGGATCTCTTGGTGAAGGCTAGCGCGCTGGGCGCGATCGGTGATGGGGTCGAAAACCACGGTCCGCTCTCCGGCGGAAATGGTCTTCTTCGCCTGAACAGCTTCATCGAGCTTGATCAGCTTCTCAGTGGCCGACTCGTTAATCAAGTTGACCAGCTTTTGCCTGTCTTCGTCGGAAACAGGCTTGATTTCGGGCTCGGTGGGAGGAGCGACAGTTTCTGGTGTGGGTTTGGCAGGTGCAGCCTGTGTATGAAGTCAGTATGTGAAGAACATGACGAACAGCATGGTATGTGACAACAAACCTTGGGGACCGATGGCTCCAGCTCTTCATACTCGCGGAGATGAACCGTTGTACCATCCTTGCGGATTTCATACACGAGGAAGTCGGTATAGCTATATATATGGTCAGAATCAGCTGCACCTCAACTTGAAGTGACTGGATTGGGTGAAGAGCTTACCGCTTCCTGATGTCGCCGGACCAGGAGAAGTTAATGGAAGCTGAGCGTTGCGTGATGCCGAGATTTTTCTCTGAAGCAGCACGCACAGCAGGCACATGAGTGCCCTGGCGCTGAGCCATGTTGAAGATGAGCGAGGATAAGGTTGTTTTGACAAGTATGGCGAGTGACGATGCCGGCAGATATCGTTACAGGATGTGCGGCCGACGATAACTGAACGTGTGTAGACTGGCAAAGATGCTTGATTGTTGTGATGGTGCGATGTTGGTATGTCAAGCTCTGTAGGAAATACTGAAGGATATGTTGATGATTGCTTGATGGATGCTGGACGTTGTGAAATAAAACTGAGCCCAGGCAGGGATCCGTTTTTGGTCAGTCAGTCCACAGCGGAGAAAGGTAACAAGCAGTGGAGGTCGCAGGGACCAAAGAGCGACTGCGACTGATGGTACCGGTGCAGTCTAAGGATTGTCGAAAGCAAAACAGCGCAACAAATGCTTGGATTGCGAATAATGCTTGTGACCAAATCTTCTTCTTTTGCCTTTTGCGTCTTCGTTGTTTGTGATTTTTTTTGTGTGGTTTGTGTGAGGAGGAAGGAGAGAGTGGGCGAAGGAGCAGCGCTTTTGAAGACCAGAAAGTTTAGACCGCTTTCCCATTCACTGCAATTGTGCAATCTGCACTGTGGGCAGAAAAGTGCAGCTGTGGGGGTGGGCCGCGGGGCAGCCCAGAGTTTTGTGGGGAATTCAGGGTCCTCGTTTAGTTGATTGGCCAGGATCTGACTATCCCTGAGAAGTACCTCTGTACCTCTGACGTCCGTTCTTTCCTTTGCTTGAAAGTTTTGCAATTTTGAAATTGAACCTCCCGAATTCCCCTTCACTCCTGCCCATATCACTCAAAAAGACGGGACGAACTGCCAGCTGCCGGCTGATGGAATTCGGACACAAAGTTGTACAATTCACCGGACGGGCCACTACCAATGGTGACGGGAAGCCTGAACGAAGGCGAGCCGTTGTCATCTCGACTTCTCATCCGAACTGGATGAAGTGAAGACGCCGTATGCTGCAGTTTTGTCAAGTCCAGAACTTTATCAAGGCGCCAGATCACGTCATTAGCAAAAGCCAAGCCACTCTACGGTCTCTCTCTGTTTGCAGAATTTGCGAAGTAGACACAGTGTGACTCAAAGACAGCGGGTTTCGAGTGAAGGAGCGGAGGGGAAGTGTGGAGGGGTCGGATGCCTAAATCACCCCAGCAACGCAGGACAAATTGCGAATTCTGGGGAGAACAGATCTGTGCCGAAAAATTGGCTGGATTGGATGAACGGTCCGGGTTCAAGTCCCAAACTTCTGGACAAGGAAAGAGGCTGAAGGCGGGCTCAGGTACCCGCACTTTCGAGACGTCCAGATTCAAAGCCGACTGCATGTGAGACAGCTTGGATGATGTTCATGCAGAGCATCCATTGCGCATGGCTTCCATCTGTGCTTGTGCTTCCGCTGTTTATGCTATCGTAGCATCGTGGTCACTTAAATCAGAGGCAATTGAGCTCGTCCAGTTGAACATAGTACCATGGTTGTCATCGAGATGTGATCTTCTCCGAGACACAGGACGACGGGAGCTGCGGGCACCCAGCACAGAACCGAGTAACCGGATCAAGATTGAGCAACAAGTGGTCGACTCCGGTGTTCATGTTAACATCAAAACACCTTCTTTCCACTCATTACTTGTATACAGTCAACAATGGGGTGTCGTTGAGCAAATCGAGGTGTGTTCCCCAAAGATGTAACCTTCCCGGAGGATCCATAACCCCACGATCGTCAAGTCAAAGCCATACGGTCCACGGATAACCCTGGGCTGTCACGGGCCCGGTTAGACGTGCATTAACGGCGATGTGTTTCACTGTGGGCATGTACGCCAAGATACAGGATCCCTGGGGAACACTGAGATGTCGAAGTCTCTTTGTCTTGTCGGAATGATGGAGCAAGTGAAAATTGGGATCTATAAAGTGATCGGATATGCTCACATTCTTCCCTCGAGACGTTGAATTTGGCAAAGAACCCCGGCAGGACCTGGGAATATCACGAAATCACGAAAACAAACCTCAATTGAGAACACCAAAGAAGACAAAGTCCCTGAGAAGTGCAGCTGCATCCAACCGAACGGGAACTGTCACCCCCTGACGGTCCACTACAAAGAAACGCTACCATCGAATAACATCGGCAACCGCAATCTCTCAGAGACCGGAGAGTGTCTGGGTCGAGCACGGGCGGGCGCCAACCGGTCGGCAGTCAGCAAATCACAGCAAAGAATGGAGGTGCCGGGGGTGGAGATCGGCGAGCTAGGGCCGTCAGCGCAAAGTGGGCAGCCGGCAGCGGCTCTGCCAGACCCAGCTGCCCCTGCTAGAGCAGCCGCCCAGCCACCCACCCAATCCACTAACAGCACGACCTCTATCAGCGGGCCAGCCAGCTTGGCCAGGTCCAGGTCCAGCACCGGCGCCAGCACCAGCAGTTGGGAGACGAACTCCGGAGGCCCAGTCCAGGTGGAAAAGTTCCCTGAATTGCCCACCCACACCACCAGTTCCGGACATCAACAACATCCTCCCCATCATCCTCACCATCACCATCACCAGCCTGCGTCCGAGGCTGTGAGACAAGACGGTACCTGCGCCCACACTGCTGAAGGAACCCCAACCTCCCCAGCAGCAGCAACACCAACCCCCGTCCTCAGGCTAAATACCGATCACACCGAACTTACAAGTCCAGGACCGCCGCCCTCCGCGTCTTGTCCTGCAATCGGCCGTCCTCCGTCGCTTTCGATCCATTCGACTGCCTCGTCGTCAGATTACTCGAGTTCGTTATCAGACGGAGACTTGGTCTTTGATTCGCGCCGATCGTCCGTCGTCACCAGCGTCTCGACCGCATCCGCATACAACTACCCCCTATCTTCTCCCTGCTGCCAGTCCGACTCCTCCCCGGAGCAGCCGCTCACGCGCACTCGGCGGGACGCCAAACAATTGCATGCCGCCCGTTTAGAGCGCTCAGGCTCGACCAGCCTAGCTCTAGCCAGCACAAAGAGGGAAGCATTAAGCCCAGGACCCCGGAACCCGACCAGATTCCAAAGGGCTTCCTCCGAACCCACCCGCGCCCCAAAGCTAGTTACGGAGCAGCCAGCCGGCTTCACAAAGATGGCTTTCGCAGAGCAACAACAATGGATTACGGTCCAGCAAAAGACCTTTACCAAATGGCTAAACACCAAGATTGAGGTTCGCGGCCTCGAGGTCAAGGACCTGGTAAAAGACCTCAGCGATGCTGTACGTTATGGATCTCCTTTGCCCTACTCACTAATCCAATGTTTCTTCCTGTCTCGAACCTGACAACTAACCCCTTTTCACGTCATCAGGTTATGCTTATCCATCTACTAGAATGCCTTTCAGGCGACTTACTTGGGCGCTATGCCGCCAAACCGAAGCTCAGGGTCCAGCGTTTCGAGAACGCCAATCTCGCGCTAAACTTTATCAAATCCCGAGGTATTCAGATGACAAACATTGGTGCGGAGGATATTGTGGATGGAAACCGGAAGATTATTCTAGGTCTCATCTGGACACTCATTCTCCGCTTCACCATTAACGATATCAACGAAGAAGGTATGACAGCCAAGGAGGGTCTGCTATTATGGTGTCAGCGCAAGACAGCGTGCTATGACGAGGTCGACGTCCGTGATTTCAGCGGCAGTTGGAATAACGGTCTGGCCTTCTGCGCCCTCCTCGATATCCACCGCCCCGATCTCATCGACTACGACGCCCTCGACAAGTCGGATCATCGTGGAAACATGCAGCTGGCTTTCGATATCGCTCATGCGGAGATCGGTATCCCCAAGCTGCTCGATGTTGAGGATGTGTGCGACGTTACCAAGCCCGATGAGCGTTCGTTGATGACCTACATCGCCTACTGGTTCCACGCCTTCTCGCAGATGGAGAAGGTCGAGAATGCCGGTCGCCGTGTGGAGAAGTTCTTCAACAACATGCAGGGTGCCTGGGAGATGCAGAGCGCGTACGAGCGTAGAATGGCCGCTCTGCTCAAGGCTATCCAAGAGCAGATCGTTTCTTGGCAGGGGGCTACTTTCGATGGTACCTATGCCGATGCTAAGGCGCAGGCGTTCCAGTTCGCATCATATAAGAAGGGCAAGAAGAGAGAGTGGGTAGCGGAAAAGAGTGATCTCGCTACATTGCTCGGAAATATCAAGACAAAGCTGGCTACATACCGACTACGGCCGTATGAGCCACCAACACATTTAAAGATGGAGAGGTTGGATGAAGAATGGAGCAACTTGTCCAAGGCGGAGATGAGCCGGGGACAGTTGATCAACGAAACCATCAGAGAGTATGTAACTTTTCTTTTACAGTTTTTGCGCGAAAAGGTTGTTGAAACTGCTGCTAACACCCGTACAGTATCAAAGACGCCCTCCGAAAATCCTTCGCCGACAAAGCCAACGATTTCGCCCTTGCCCTCAACACCATGCAACTCGCCATCTCCGGGCTCGAAGGCGACGTAGAAGACCAGCTGCACCACGTCCGCAAGCTCTCCGAGAACCTCCCCCCACTAGACGCCTACCTCAAGACCATCGAGGCCGTCGACCTCAAGTGCCAGGAAGCCAACATCGAAGAAAACGACTTCACGACCTACAGCTACGACGAGCTCTGCTACGAGCTCTCCCTCGTCAAGTCCTCCGTCTCCAAGAAGCTCGCCTTCCTCGAGAACCAGATGGTGGCCCGCAACATGACCAACCTGACGCCCATCCAGCTCGAGGAGTTCGAGTCCGTGTTCCGGCACTTTGACCGAGACGACACCAACTCGCTGTCCGAGCTCGAATTCAGCGCCGCCCTGGCCTCCTTGGGTCTCGTCTTCTCCGAAGACGAAATGCACGAGTACTTCCTCGCGACCTCCAACGGCCGCGACCGCGTCACGTTCGAGCAGTTCATCCGCTTCATGGTGGATGTGACCGAGGACCAGAACACGGCCGAGCAAGTCTTCCAATCCTTCCGGGAAGTCGCCGACGGCAAACCCTACGTGACCGAAATGGACCTCCGCCACTCTTTGGTGCCCGACGAGGTCATCGACAAACTCATCGAGATCATCCCGAAGCATACCGGCCCGGACATGCAGAGCGATCGCGGCATGGAGCAGTACGATTACATTGCTTTTATGGAGAAGTTGATATCGGAACAGGAGGGTAGGGCGGCAAGTGCAAGTAGTAGAAGGAGCAGTAGGGCTAGTGGTGCAGGTGCTGCGCCCGGGCAGATGCCAAATCACAACCATACTGCTTCTGTAGGTGGTGGTAGTCACAGTAGGCATAATAGCCATGCTAGTGTGGGAGGGAAATCGGTGCTGGGGGATAAGAGTAATGGGTTGATGAAGTCGCCTAAGAGCCCTGGGACTCCTGGGATGAACAACAAGCCGAATGGGTATCATTAGTAATGAAGTGATTGAATCCCTGTGCTCATCGACCTTTTCCCTTCCTCTCCCTTTCTTGTGTACGTAATTTTTTTTGGTGGTATACGGGTTTGGATCGAATCGGATGGGTGGACGCTGGATGATGGGTGATGTGTTATGGATGGATGAATGAGGAGGCGGGATAGGATACTTGGTGGGATGGGAGGAATAAGGGCGGATTTGGATTGGTTGGGCTTTTATATCTTTTCTTTTTCTAATTGTGTTTTAGATATAATTACATTACACTTAGTCTTTGAGTCAAAGCAAGCTTATGTAGCATGAGCATAGCAGTCGGACAATGGGATATTGGTATGCCTCCATACATGTAGTAGATTGTCCAGGTTCTGATGTGTTCGCCTTTTCGTGAAGTTGAGGTTCCGTCGTTATTAAACTTTTTTACGAAACCACCGGTCAATGCTCAGTACCTCTAGGTATTGTGAATCAAGCAAGAATGCCTTGCAATAATTTCAGTCTATGAATATCAGGGAATAACATAACTAACAGATACCGAATTTGTCTTAAACTCTGTAATATTACTCTTGTCATCTTCTTCACTGGCTTAGATGCATGAACAATGACTTCAAACTTAATAAAACATATCTAGCCATAGCATCTGCACCCAGAGCTACGCCTCCTCTTACTTGTGCCCGTCCGTTATATATGCCCGTTATATGTGCCCATGTATACACTAAATATATCTCATCTCTAGTAATTACATTAATCCAAAGTTCCAAAAAGTACACCAGTTGTGAAGTAAGGAAGTAGGTACACGCAGTTAAAGGGTTAAGTGTGCTAAGCTGCTCGGCGTTCACAGATCATATATGTGGCCGCTCGATCTTTCAGCTTAGTGGTTTTGGTCCGTCGCCATATCCATGAATCGGTGTCGGGGCGCGAGGGTAGATGTGATATTCACGTGTTAGAGATAAGGAGGCGGAATGCTGCGATGGTTGAAGCTGTGGGTGGTCTCCGTTATGCCTTATGGTGTTTGGGTCCTCCGCTTCTTTTTCGCTTCTTGCCTTTTGCTTTTGCGGCTCCCCTTTTATGAGAGGTTTCATGGGAGGAAGCCGATGTTCTCTCTGTTGTCGTCAATGACACGACCGTATCTGTCATCAAACGTTAGCATACCATCCAACCTCACGAATAAAGGGGACAGAAAGCACTTACTCCAGAAGTAACCTAAAGAACCACACCTCCATATCCTCATGTCTCAACACCTTATTCGCCCACTCCCTCCCCTGAATCGCCACGCGCTCGGCCTCCTTCGTCCCCTGACTAACCGTCGCGCTCTCCTCACTGAAGAACCTTACCGTCTCCAGCCAGTCCTCACCCTGCGTGCTGAGCGGGATGAAGTGCGCCCACGGCTTCAGCCACTCGTAGTGCCACTCCCTGAAAATCGCCCACTTGTACACCAGACTCCTGCTCTTGAGGAACGCATAAAACCGGCCCGAAAACGCGTTGCCGTCAATGTCCAAAACATGCTTGTACTTGAACGCGTCCACCTGCTCGGCGTACGATTTCACTTCGAAAAACTCGCGCTGCGCGTCGCAGTCGCCCGGGTCGCACTGCCCGATGTGCGAGAAGAACACATCCACAATATCGCGGTAGTCGGACCGCGACACCTCGCTGACCACCCAGTCCGGGTTCTGCTCGTTCTTGCCCTTGTTGACCAGCACCTTCGCGGTGTCGCGCTCGTTGATCTTCTGCACGAAGCGCTGCCGGTGCTGGCGGCGCCACCCCCCGTTGCGCGAGAAGCCGCCCGTTGTCGAGCCGCGCCAGTACAGCTGGTTGGCCTTGTCGTCCCAGAGCGGGTCCTTGCCTTCTTCGTAGGGGACCTTTTCGTACCAGTACCACGGGGAAGGGTACAGGATGTCGGCGTACGAGGAGATCTTGCTCTGCGAGAAGATGGGGAAGAGGTCGTGCACGACGTTGTAGGCGTTGGGTCGGTCGAAGAAGCCGAAGGTGGTGGAGAGCGAGGGCGAGAGACAGACGTCAGACATGGCGGTCCAGTTGTACACGAAGCCGAGCTCGCCTAGGCCGAACTTGCTGACGTCGTCTAGTCGTTGAGGCTTGTCGGCGCCTTCCTCGTCGATGAGGCGGGCAGGGCTGTCGGCCGGGCAGCTCATGCGCGAGTGTGTCCATGTGGGCTGGTGGGCGAACACGTTGAAACGGGTGAACTTTTCCTCGGAGAAGCTGCCGGTGGGACTGAGTCCGCCGTCGGGATCGCGGGTGAAGTCGTTTCTGTAGGCAGACCCCTTGTTCGCCGCGGGCATGTTGACATTCTTCGCCCGCCCAACCAGCCGCGCCATGTCCTCGGCGGGAACAACGACGCGCGGCTCGTCGTGGATGTTGAATGCCAGGTCCATGTCCGGTAACCATTGCTTGAACTTCTTCATCATGCCCTTTGTCGCCTCGACCTGCCACTCCTGTCCGCCACGGACGTAGACGATCTCGCCGTCACGGATCTGGAGGCCAATCAGGGCGTTTCCGTCGAATCCTAGGGCTTCCTTAGCGCGCATGCGGATGGTTCTCGGCGAGAGGCCCCAAAAGGGGGTAATCAGTTCGTGGATCATGTCGAATTCGTCGACCAGCTGGACATCATGTTCCTTGGCGAAAGCCCACCACTTGTCAAAGTTGGGCGGCGGGGGCAGGCCATACCGTCGGCGGTATTCCTTAACGGCTTCTTTGAGGGTACGAGACTGGCGGGCCTTCATGGCTTCGAGGTCGCGCTCGGCGTCGATGGTCAGATGCCATATTGGGTGGGAGCCTTTCGGGGCTGGCTTGGGAGGTCGGATCGCGGCTGGTTTGGATTTGAAGTCGATGTTGTCGTGTGGGAGGTGGTGGGCGCCATTCTGGTAAGAGTCTTTCAACTTCTGCTGCCCCTGGCTTAGGGTCGAGGAGGAGGTGAAGAGAGAGTAGATGCAGAAGAAGATAAAGACGGTTCCCACCAGGATCAATAGCTGGCGGGACCGCATCGTGTCTGTATTAAGTATGGTAGGTCGGTCGGTCGGTCGTTACGCGGCGTAGCTTGCTCTTCCCATTGAGTACGGTCGTCCAACTTGTTTACTGCTTGTGCTGCTCGTGTAGAGTTGGAGGTTCGAACTCCAAGTTGGAGTGCTGGAGACTTGTATAGGTTCGTAGCGCCTTCTTCGAACAGCGGCGAGTCGGTCACGGAGAATTGGAACTAAGGTGTTTATCGTAGTCGGTGACGGTGGTGTTGAGCTGCCCAATTGCCCACGGTTGGCATTGCCGCGGACGAACAATGATACGGCTTGGCTCTGTGAGGTAGACTCTGGAAGCTCAAGAAATTGGTTGGTCAAAGATTACGAGGAGAGTGGCCTGTCACAGAATCTGGGAAGTGTTCTCCTCCACGGATTGAACTGCACCTGAAGAGTGAAGATCCCCGCAAAAAGGGTTGTCTGTGCCTGTTCCTCATTTTGGGGTAGCCGAGCTGACAGAGGTACCCCAAGATGGACATCTGAACGAGGTGGCGCACTTGATGCGGGCGTCAGGGGCCAAGGAGGGGCGGGCGGTGGGTTAGCCTTAACTACGGGTACCTGACGAGACTCGGGAGGTGTCTGGAATCGACAGGGATCTGCATCTCCAGGCCGGCGCAAGCTCCACGGCTTCAGGGGCAATGTTACGCGTCGCCTTGACGATACCGGTTGAACATGAAGCGATTCCCATGTCAACGTGATGCGGCTGCTTAAAAGCACTGGCGGTAAAACAGTCTTCCCGGCTTCGTGTTTCCTGGTTTCTGAAACTTCATGTGCTACGCCAAGACTACACTTCTATCCCCTACTCGAAAAACGCTTTCAGAATTTGGTCTAGACTCAACATTCAACTCCTCAACATACTCAATTTTATCAGGTCACACTCATACTCTACATGATCCATGATATCATATCATTCACATTCAAGGACAATTGGACAAGATATTGGTGGAGGAACCAGCTCTTCATTTATTGGGGGTGGGTATACGCTGCAATATTACTTGCAGACACCAGACGGTGGTATCATCCTCCCATAACACCCAAAGCATGGCTCGCTAGAGATCCTCCTCATTCCCGACTTTTAGCGAGAAACATCCGCTTAGTAGAAGAAGCCGATGATCTTGCCGGAGACGTGCTTGCGGCGGGCCTCCTCCTGGTCCATGATACCAGCAGAGGTGGTGAGGATGACGTAGCCGAACTGACGGGCGGGAAGGAGCTTGACAACCCACTTCTCGAGCTCAGCGAGGCGGACGTTGTAGCGGGGAGAGATGACACCGCACTTGTTGAGGCGGCCGTTGAGCTGGACAACGATCTTGCCGGAGCGGTGGTCATCGACCTCCTCGAACTCGCCGATGTAGCCTGAAGGACAGAAATGTCAGTGATATGTCGCGACAGTTTAAACATTAGATATCATTGGTGACTCCAGTAACGTGTAAGACTCTCGCAGTTGATTTATCGGCGACTTAAAGGGCTAAGATCGTGGAGCGTTGTGAGACCTCGGCCTAGTTATAACGCCGAATGGTGTGTTTGGGGACTGTTCGGGGGAGTGTTTGGTTGCGAGAGTCTTTTCACGGTTCCCTTCGTCGTTTGCCCATGATATCTGGCGGTTGGTTTGCGATCCGAACGTACCGTGCTTCTGCATGACCTGGAGGAACTTGGTGATGACCTTGGAGGAAGGGCGGATCAAGACCTGGCGCTTGCCGGCCTTCTCGGCGTTGTTGATGCTGTTGAGGGCATCGTGGAGAACGGAAGTGCGGACCATCTTGACGGTTTTTTCGAGGAGATTCTCAAATCGGGAATGGGATCAGAGGTATCTGCCAGATCCATGTATGTTAGCCTTCGAGGCCCCGTGAGCATGGAGAGTGCCCTCTGGAACAACGCAGTGAAGGTGTCCAAGGGTTCTGCCCGCTCAGTTGCCGACGAGGAGAAGCGTATCAGTGGTCGTCGACTTTCACCATCGCGAGCTGATTGCTTTCCTGGGCCTTTGCGAAGGGCATTATCCAGTTGTTGAGGACATTCTCCGGAGTCGTAATTGACGTCGTCGTCGCAACGCGACTATGACGGTGATGTTTGACTTTCACATACCTCGGTGATGGGCTTGATGCTGAGAGGACGGACAAGCTAGCAGGATGAGAGGGGGAGAAGGCGTTGAGGTCGCGATGGTCTTTTGTTAAAAATTTCAAGCGGGCGGGTGGATTCTGTGGTGGTGGTGGTCTGTGCTTTGCCATGCAGAAAGTGCCCCGTGCGAATGCCCTAACGCTCAGTAGCTGGCCTACGCTTGGCGCTCGCCGGGCCGGCAGAGGTGCCCTTCAGGCGCATTCACACAAAATTTCGGAATTTTGGGGGGACGGTTTCGCGCTGGCGGGCGGCATGGTGTGGGGCAGTGGTYGGTGCGCGCACATAATTTCTGTCCAGAGCTTTTTGCTCTCGCGGAAGACGAGACTCGCAGGACCCTCTCGCTCCCCTCGACCACCACCCATTGAAATACTTTCTCCATTAACTCTTCGAGGATCGTATCCGACAACAACCCCAAGCAAATCGCCAAGATGGTGAGACACCCGTCCCGTCCCCTACGTGTCAGCTGAAGTGTCGCCGTCGCGACCGTCGATTCGATATCCTAGAACCGAATACATCTCGAAAGAAGAAGCATGACGAACTAGGCATACTCGACATCGACGGCGCCGACGCCCCGACACCTTCAGTCCGACACGACCCGATTACAATGAGGAAGCAAAAGAACACTCCAGCTAACATGGTCTTTTTGTGGAATTGTAGTCGGACGTAGAAGAGAACACTGTCCCCGCCTCCGAGGAGGTTGAGGTTTCCGCCGATGCTGCCCCCAAGGGCCAGATGAGCGTCCTTGATGCCCTCAAGGGTGTTCTCAAGATCTCCCTCATGCACGACGGTCTTGCCCGCGGTCTCCGTGAGGCCTCCAAGGCCCTCGACCGCCGTGAGGCTCACATGTGTGTCCTCAACGAGTCCTGCGAGGAGGAGGCCTACAAGAAGCTCGTCATTGCTCTCTGCTCCGAGCACAAGATCCCCCTCATCAAGGTCCCCGATGGCAAGCAGCTCGGCGAGTGGGCTGGTCTCTGTGAGTACATCCGTTACCAGAACAACATATTTTGGGGGCTGTTTTGCTGACTGTAACACTAGGCGTCCTTGACCGTGAGGGTAACGCCCGCAAGGTCGTCAACTGCTCTTGCGTCGTTGTCAAGAACTGGGGTGAGATGTCCTCCGAGCGTGAGGTAAGACTGATTCCTAGATCTACCGCTGGGCCACAGTTACTAATAAGCGACACTTTAGATCCTCCTCAACTACTTCCAGACCGAGCAGTAAATTGGCGATTCGCATCTTGGCGAGGCGGAACACCTAGGGATGGACAGGCGGCAGACGAGTCCCGGACATTGGCTCTAACAAGCCCTGTGTCTGGTTCGACGTACGCTTGGGTAGACCTTACCGACTGGCACAAATGCTTAGAGCAGGCCTTAACTGGCTTCCCTGCAAGGGGCAATAAACAACGTAAAAGGTCCAAAACCCATTCGCTGATTCTTCCCATGATCTTGTGTATGAAATCGTGTTGCCATGCGTGAAGTCCTGCAACCCGACCTGTTATGCCAATGTCAAAAGGCCATGATAAGAGCAGAGGGACCTGTTGTACAAATGGGAGGTGAAAAGGGGCACAAACACCCAAAACGCCGTAGTATGCATATTGATATCATTTCTTACCCTCTACCATGATGATGTGGTAGCCAAACGGCGTCTTGGCCTCACCAATCTTGGGGCTACCGGTGCTGCTCGTCTCCAAAGCAAACGCAACCTTCTCGAACTCGGGGTCCAAGGTACCCTTTTGCTTCCAACCCAAACTTCCACCTATAAAATTTCGTGTAAGTGAGTGACCTTGACTGCAAGAAACTTGAAGGGAATAAATTGGCAGTACGGCCACCAAAGCCAACAGGAGAAGCGATGAACAAAGCAAAAGAAACATTCCGCATCAAGCTCTTGAAACGTAAGAAAGAAAAAGACTTACCAGTCCTAGCCTTATCCTCACTATACTCCCTAGCAACAGCACCGAAATCCGCTCCATCACGGATCTTAGCCAGCGCCTCTTCCTTCTTGCCATGTTTCTCACACTAATTCATATCCATCACTGTTAGCGCTCGTCAACAGAATGAGGCAGAATCACCAGATGGTAGGTACTGTACTCACCAGAATATGCCGAACATTAATCGACTGAGCACCCTTGCTGGCCTTGCCGGCGTCCTTGCCAGAGGCGTCCTTGCCCGCGTCCTTTCCGCCCTTGCTGCCGGAGCCGGAGCCGGAGGCTTTTTTGTCTTTGCCCATTTTGATTTTGCTGCTGACACGGACGAGCGAGAGAGGGAGTGCTGGATGAGGTGAGTGAGTGGGCGACTTGATGTTGTAGTGATGTTGAGTTTGCAAACTCCAGCTGGTGAGATGATGAAAGTGGAAGTGGGGCTGCGTTGCGAGGGAGCTTGAGCGACAAGCTGCTTGGGGATGGGGTTTGGAGTAATCAACCCTAACCCTGGCTGAAGGGGGAAGTTACCCCTTTTTTAACGTCGCTTCGTCTCGATCAACGAGGAGGGACACTGCGGAATTGGAGAGGAAAGATGGGCTTGGTCATGGCTACACTTCCTTTGTTGACATAAGTGTTACTCGTGGTTTTTACTTGCCAATCGTTGATCTTGGGACGGTCGGTAGAGAAGACAGGAACCTGGGGCTTGGGCAGGGGAGAGAGGTACGGGAAAGAAGAAACCGGAAAGAGTCGTTGCGAAGGTCGTTAATCAGGAAGGTCCTAAAAGGGGTTGGTAGGAAGTGGAAGCCTCAAGTCCACATGAGTATGGGAAAATGTCGTCGCTCGCTGCATTTCCATGTCCCGCTGGTTGCCGTTAGCGATCAGAAATTCAGAAGTGGAAGGATGTGGTGCAACTGAACCTCTGCAATGGATTCATGCTCTTCCCAAGCTTCGTTGCAGTCTTGCAACGACAGGCACGCAAAATCCATCTCATTTGACCTTGCAAGAGAAGCCGCATTGTAGAGCATGCTTATCCATGCGGGATTGACAGGTGTCGTCTGAAGGACACTGCTCGGCAGGCGTAGTCGCGGAGAATCCGCTCCAGCCCAAATTCGCAGCATAGGTCGGTTGGAAAAGGAAGTGATGACCCTAAAGGCCAAGGGCGTATCTCTCCTTCCAGATATGAAGTGACAAAATGAAGACATGACGGGAAAGCGACTTCCACATTTCCTTGCAGAGTGGAGTTAAACGAAGCCCACAACATCATAGCAGTCGTGCTTTCTCTTCTCGGTGTTGAGAAGGGAGTACCCAACGAACGTTCCGCATTCAGTATTTATTCTCGACTGCCCACCTGTTCCATTTTCTCTTCTTGCTCTTCTTCGTTTTCCACAGCTTTTCATACTTCATCCACTACGCGTACCCCACGACTTACCTTGGCCTCACGATCTACTTTGCTTCATTGTTATCTTCTCCCAGTCTTGGACTCCTCTTTCTTGATCTTTCCACACCTACCGCCTTTACCCAAGTACCAACTTCAACGTCCTCATGGGCAAGGTCAGTGGATCCCTACAAAAGCAAAGGGGGAAAAGAAGGGAGGCGAGCGATGCCAGACTGCTGGCAGAGAGAGAAGCTGCCCATGCAGCTCGCCAAACACAACTTCCCACCCCACCAGCGTCAGATTCATCTTCAGATGGCGAAAGCACGACGACGACAAACACAGTAACACCAGAGACGGAGAAGCTCATGCAAGCGTACCAAAACAGCTCCACGGCCGAGAAGAAGAACGAAGCTCTCTCCGACATCTTGTATGCTGCCGCGGACGAACTGCATGCAGACAATAACTCTTCCACAACCGACTGGACACTCCAATGTGTCATTCAAGCCGTCACCGCTGCACTTGAAGACGTGAATACATCCACCACCAAGACGAAGACAAGCCGCCATCTGAAGCGGCGGTTCCAGTCCAAATCCGAAGGAAGCTCGCTGCTTTTCTATGCCCACATCCACTCCAAAGCAGTTGACAGAGCTTCTTCGGATATTCCAATCCTCCGTCGTCTGAGTCAATACCGGAAATGGAGCGTCAAGCCCTGCTCGTGGCAAGCGTGGTATCAAGGGCTCTACAGGGCGTACCACGATGATTGCGCGACGGGCCTTGATCCTGCCAATGCCGACCATGCTTTACGGGCGTGGAATGCAATCTTGGACAAGCTGCCGCAGCAGGTGTCGGTGACGCTGTTGAGCGAGGGTGTCTTGATCCCGGAGCGGCCGGATCCGAATCAGCTGTTGGTTGATTTGGACAGGTTTTTCGGTTTGGGGATGTAGTTGAAGCTCGGGTGTCATGCTTGAGTTTTCACTGTGTCAGCTTTTGAGTGGTGATGCAAGGACAAGATTGGATCTCCATTGTTGTTTTTACTGCGAGGAACGGTTGTTGGGCTTTTGGTGTACTGGAGAGGATCTTGTTTGTGGCTTTCTGCTCTGGATTTGTGGTTGAGGTCGGGAGTATCTCTGAAAGCGGCTATCTGGGATTGGGGGCATAAACGGTGTTGGTGGATTTGACATTCAAACTTGAAGACGCCCGTCGCCAAATCAAACTGCGATTCAATGATGGCAGTTGTATGGAGAAGATATAGGAATAACCAGCGAAAAAGCGATTAGTTGTTTGACTTGTTTGGTTTTTGCATCACCCAGTCTTAGCAAGCTCCCCTTTCCATTATGAATTAGCTACTGATAGGCAAACTTTAAGGTTCTCATCATCATCCAAACCATTTGTGTCATGATCATGATCGTCATCGTCATCTTCATCATTATCACCATCAAAAAAGGACGCCAAACACGAAACTTCCCTCGTCATGCACGTCTCACCACTCTCTTGACCCTTTCGTCACCAGCCCAATTCCAACTCCAAACTTCACCTCACCTCACCTCACCTCTCATAACCAAAGGCAAGATCATCGCACATACCCCCTAGGAAACAACCCAACCTCCCCCATATACCACCCCACCCCCCACTCCTCATTCAATCCCTCCACCTCGGTGATCTCCGCCCCCTTGGGGAAAATCAACTCGTTCTTGGCTTCCGGGGAAGATCGGTACCAGCTGAATCTTGCAGTGACTTTTGTTCCCGTGCCGCCGTCGGGTGGGAAGGTGTCGGTTGTGAATCTACCGTGGGGTGATCTGCTGCTTGGGGATGTGGGTGATGTTGGCGATATTGGCGATAACGGTTCTTCCGGAGAGTGACCTGGTGGTATGGCGGGGTGGGAGACATCCATCGATACCAACCGCTGCACCCACTTCTCCTTCTCCTTCTCATCCGAGTCCTTTCCACTTTGGCCTGCCCCTGCCCCGGAAGAAGAGGCCGAGTTATGCGAGGCATGGGAAGTATCACTAGCCGGCGAGGGTAGTGGCAATGAAGGGAAGTCGTCTTTCCAACTCCAAATCTGCATCCCCCTCACTCCCCCCAGCAAAAAACTCTCAATCTTCAACCGATGACCACCAACAATCTCGTTCACCACTTTTCTTCTCTCAACGCCCGTGCGGTCGTCGATAACGAACGAAACGATGGTCATTCGGTGACCGGCGAGGGGACAGCGGCGCCAGCCGAGGGGACCGTTTTCTTCTGCTATCGATTCCGGAACCAGGGACTCGTAGCAGGACTGGCAGAGATTATACTCCCCAGCGCGCGGCGAGGGTGTGTGTTTGGATGGACAAGAGGGGCAATGAAACCGTGATTCGTGGGGAGGGATGGGGACGGAACAGACTTCGCAGGGCGGGGAGAAAGTTAGAGGCCGGTAGGCGCCGGTGGCGGGGGCGGAGAGGTTGGGTTTTGAGAAGGGGGGTGGACCAGCTAGGGATGATGGGGAGGGGCGGGAGATGGAGGAGGAGCGGGAGTGGCTTGTGTTGCTTGTTGTTGTTGTCGTTGGGTTTGCGGATGGACTAGTTGGTGGTGTAGAATCCGCTGGTGGTGTACCACTTGGAGACGACGATGGCGGTTGGTAGGTAAGTGCCTGCAAAGGGTGCGAGCAAGCTTTCTCCTGATTAACGCAATTATTGCAAAACCCCCACTCGCCTTCATTGCAGAACTCGCAGCGCCAGTAGCATTCATTGGCAAAGGCAGAGCAGCGGCAGCAAAAGGTACCGCTTTGCAGCCGGTCGAGAGGGTTGGCGAGGCTGCGGGCGCGAGGGCTGGTGTCGCTTGGTTTTGGGGGAGGTAGGTACCGGACGGCGGTCAGCCGGTGCGGAGGGGGGAGGTTCGGGTGACCGCTTGCTTTGGCCTTGTTCCATCGGTGCCAGACGGCGTAGCCGAAGCCGAACCAGTGCAGACATCCTTTGCGCTTGCGCCAGCAGTCGAGACAGATGTTCCAGTCGCCGGAGTGGCAGATGGAGCAGTTGAAATGCAGTTTATACTCGATGTGCTCCATGCCGCAGCCGTTGCAGTTGATGACGGGTTCCGGATAGCGCGGCATATTGGTTTGTGGCGGTGCTGGTGGTGTGCTGGCCAGATGTGTGCTTACGGGACCGGAGGTTGACACAAAGTTGGGTACCGATGGGGCGGAAGTAATTTCTGATTGTGTAGAAGGTCGGCGATCAGAGGTCGTCCTTCTTCGCCTCCTTCCTGAAGTATCGGAATCGGAAGAACCGTCTGTTTGTGTATATGGTTGTGTGACCCCTATCCCCGCAGCTCTAGCATTGAACGACAGTGCCCTCATGTCTGATGAGTTTGTCGTGGTGGTTATCAGTAGCGGGTTGCTGCTGACGGTTGGTGAACTGGAGCTTCGTGCCTCTGTAATCACTCCCGCGCTGGGTCTGATTGGTTGCGTCGCTTCAGAAGTGGTGGTGGATGGCCTGATCACCTCGGTCTGCGAACGGTGGGCTGACACACGGGGTGGTTGTTCGCCCTGTGACGGGACTGGCACCGTCGAACTCCGGCTGGCACTGCTTGTTGTCCTTCGCCTCCTCGAAGCTCCCTGAACATCCAAATGCGCCGAACCCGCGGATGGAGGATATCGGTGTCGTTCCTCGTTACTGCTGGCGCTTGGCTCTCTCGACCGTGAAACCCCACTGCGTATGCTTGCCGGTCGTGTACCGTGATCCGGCGGTGGTCTCGTCCTCGAAGTCGCCAAGGGCTCCGATCTATATGATTGCGTCGTACTGGCAGCAGTATTCCTCCTCGCATTCCTCTCCGCATTCGCCCGTGTCCTCTCCCGGTGTCGTCTCCTGTACGCCTCCATGATTTTCTTGCTGAGTTCATCGTTGTTGTCCAAGTCGATGTTATCCAAATCCAGTCCATCCAGCAGCCCTTCCTCTTGGATCTGTCTCGCAAACTCCTCAATCTCCCGCTCAATATCGATATCGCCCAGGTCATCCGCGCTGATAAGCGACCTAAGAGAGGATTGATGCTCAAGCTGCCTCGTCCTCGCTTCCGTCTCTCGTTGTCGTGATTCACTCCTCCGTCTCCTCCTCTCCTCCGCATAGTGATTCTCCGGATGTAGCGTCGCGCTCTGCGCCCGTACCCTACTACTACTGCTAGGCGCAGCCGACGAATCCCTCACCCTCTCCCTATCCCTGCCCACCATACTCCCAGTTCCAGTTCCCGAGGCCCTATTCCTACTCACATCCCTACTCGTCCTCCCCTGGTGAGAAGAAGGTGGTGCCTGTGACGCCCTCATCCTCCTTTCCGAACTGCCAACCGCACTCCCACCCCCYCCTCCAACCACACCCACCATACTCCCCGCCGCGCTCCCCGTTCCCAGCATACTGCCATTATTCCCCGCCTCCAAAGCCGCCCACGCCTCCCTCAAACTCATCTCCTGCACCTCATGCAACACCCTCCGTTCCTCCTCATCCAGCCTCCTCTCCTCCTCCGTCCTGTCCTCCCACCTCTTTATCCTCGGCAACACTTTACTCCCCTTTCTATACCTCTCATCCATTTCCTTGCGTTCTTCCTCGGGCCGCGTACGCTCGGGGTTCATGGCCAGGAACATTTCCAGCAAAGTAGCGACGCGCGCATCGTGCTTGGTGTCGCGCACGGGGTCCCGGCAGGCCGGGCAGGTGAAGACTTTGTGTTGTTCTGAGGGTGGCGGAGGGGGAAGGGGAGAGGTCTCGGCGCGGTAGGCTTGTGAGGCGAACCATTCTTTTAGACAGGCGCCGCAGAAGGTGTGTAGGCAGTCGAGGAGGGTGAGGGGTTGGTAGAGGAGGTCGGTGCAGATCTGTTGGGTTGAGGTTGTTAGTGACGGTTTTCTAATGTAGATGTAGAGGAGTTGTTGTTGTTTTGATAGAGGATTATGAATGGGGTTGGGAGGAAAGAGAGGGTGGGTAGTTCGTCCGATGTTGTTCTTGCCGGACGGAAACACATGGCGAACGCATGGCTTGGGCGGCGCATGGCATGGCATGGCAAGATCCGACAGACAGGAACGGACCGTGACAGATCGCATCATGGCATATCGATCCGTCTGATCTGAACCCAAGTTTTGAAACCAGACAGACTATTGAAAGAAAGAGTAAAACTCACAGAACAAGTCAACTCCGACTCAAGATTGACAGAGGCAGCCGCCTTCTTGATGCTCGAAGAAGTAGGTGTTTCCATCATCCTGACCTAGGTTCGACTCCCGTCGCAGTCAACCCGTGACCGAGCGCAGCGAGCGGCTATGGTAACCTTCGTTCCTCGTTCCGAGTCCAGTCCAGCCCAGTCCAGTCCCCGTATCCTATCCGACTAAGACTTGCGACGATCAAGACAGCCGGGTGTGCTCCTCCTCCTCTTCAACTTCAGCTGGAAGGTATCCGTAACTAAAGCGTATGCGCAACAGAGCAGAACCGGAACCGGGGCGTCGTCGTTTCGTGTAGCTATGTTCCCCGCTTGTTTCCCCGAACGTGTAGTCGTATACTATTTATTCCCAGTTGTCGTACAACCTCGACCCTCTCGTCTCGGGAGCGGTCTCCGCGATCTTCAAGCAGTGCGGCGGCGGCGGCGCAAAACGTCGGCTTGTGTCTCGAGTATACTGCTGTCGAGGTGACAGTTCGGCGCAAAAGAAGTGGAAGCGGGCGGGATGGTGATGATCCCCTCAAGTCCAAGGTCAAGGTAAAGTAAGGTAGGTATATGCCCGCCAAGATACGGGGTAAAAGTGATCAAGTAAAAAAGTTATGTATGCGTTGTAGCCGGCAGGAAACCCGGTTACGGTCCAACACGATGCAACCCAAATGAGAGGTTGACAGTGGCGGGTGGTGGACGGCGGCGGCACCGTTCGCGATCCTGCGTGGGGCGCAAACTCAGCTGTCAGGCCATTAGGGCCACGCACCTGCCTGTATGCCGCACAGGCCAGGCACAGGCCAAGCCAGACTCTAGGGAAGGAGGTACCTAGTGGATGAGGCACTGGGAGGATATATGTATCTCCTTCGAGTCGGCCAGTTCCTTGGCCGGACTTAGCCTAGTTTATTATCAATCTATATACATTGTATTGTAGCTACTATTACCTTTATAGAGTGGTGCGCTATTACGTATCGAACGCGTAGAAATAAAGCTATCGTCGACGAGTCGAATTGATTGATTTTTCTTTCTTCTTTCGGCTCCCGTAAGGTATTTTCACTAGCCCTCTTTWGCAACGAGGCATTAATCGAGTCAAATTAGGACTAGAATACCCGCCTAATATATTCGTATTAGATAATCGCGGCCTCTACGCTCAATTTACTTAACGTACTGCCCTGCAATTAGGAGAATCGATCCTATCAGTTTCCTTAAATCCGACTCGACACGATTCAAGTCTCCTAAGTCCGGCAAATTAAGAGAATTGATCCTATCAATTACTATAAACTCGAGTTTAAGAGAATCGATGCCGTCGATTTATTCCAAGTTAGGCTAGATGACCGATAGATACTTGCGTGCCCATTAGATCCTTAGATTCTATTTTGACGGTTAACCTTAATCTGCCCTGCTTATAGAAGACGACTTTAACTTCGCTAAAAGTCTTGAACCAACCTTTGAGCCAAAAGATTCTATTGATAGAGAAGAACGATTTCCTCTAAATTGGGTAACTAAAAAGAATTTTTTCCCTAGCTTTCTTAGTAATTATCGGAAGTAGATTAAGTAAGGCATCCTTATACGATTTGATTCTATAATATAGAAAGCCTTATAATAGCCTAAATTATAGGGTATTTTAATATATTAAACCGTTGAAGTCGGTACTAGATACAAGTATATTCTATCCTTACCGAACTTTAATTTCTAGATTTAAAGTTAAGTTCAACCTCAATTCCTTCTAACCGAATAGTTTTAAACTCCTAAGTCTAAACCTAGAGTAAACTCTGCCGAAGTTCTAAATCCCTAAGAGTTCTTCTATTCCTTATTTGTTAGCGAGAGAACCTTGCAAAATTTTCTTAATAGGTTCGAGGGATATTAGCGACGAGTTAGAGAATAATTTGAGATTTAAGAATTGAATTAGCGGTATAAAGAATAATAAGAGGCCGTTATTAATTATATTATACGTTTGATAATAGAGTTCTAATAGTAGAAAGTATAACGCCGTTAAGTTAGATTCGACGCCGAATATTAAATTAAATTTGAGGTTGAATATTAAACTAGATTCGAAGCCGAATATTAAGTTTAATTCGAAGAAGATTTATAATAGGCCGAATGCGAACGTTAAATTTAATTCGAGGAATAACGTCGCTAAATAGAGTTTGAAAAAGTTCGTTGTTAAATTGAATTTGAAGAAATTCAACGTCGTCGGGAAGTAGAGCGTCGAAAACTCTAGAATTAAGAAATTGAGTATAATAAAGACAGAAATATTAGGATAATTAAAAACTTAATATAAGCGGAGATCGTTGCCCTTATAATAAAGACGGTTACTAAAACTATAATTAGAATTGCTATAACCTCCCCTACCGGGTCTTTTAACTATAGTATTAAAGTAACCAATATCAGATACTTCGACCCTTCGATAATATTTATCGATAGGGTAATATTTAACGGTAAAGTTAATAAATATATAGATATCTATATATTTATCGATAAATTCAAATACTAAATTAGAAATTTTAAGGCTAATGGCGAAGCCCAAATTCGCCGAATCTAGACTTAGTGCCTCCTAAGCCCTACCTTAACTTAATATAGCTATATTTTCTCTAAAGTAAACCGCCTATTACTCGAAATAACTAATATCGATACTATCTACGTAAAATTTAAGGATAGGTTCAAATTAAATTATTTAATAACTTTAATTAAGGTTAAGAAAATTAAATTTATATTGTAGAATATATATTAAGGTAAAGATATATTAACCTTTATTTAGACTACGGTTCGTAGTACTAAAGAGTACAATTTTAATCTCCTTAGCTAATTAATCGCTATTTTCGAAGCCTTCGACCTAGAAATCCAAATAAATATAATTAAGTCTAATTCGGCTTCGATAATTAATATGTTAATAAACGAATTTCGAAAGAGGGAGAATATTATCCGCGGACTCGCCGCTTAAAGATTCTAGAATAGAATATAGGTATCGACTTCCCGCTAATTAAATTAGATTTAATAGTAAATAGGGTATTAGAGTAATAGGTTAAATACGTATAACCTAAACCGAGGTGCTATTAATTAAAACCGGGGATACTAAAATTAAGGTTATTAGAATTAAGGATATTAGAATTAAGGATATTAAAATTAGATTTAGGGTTTATATTAGAACTAAAATTGTTTATCCGGCTATCTTTAAGGTTAGACCTAGTAAAATTAATACGGTAACTAAAGTTAGTTCTAGAATTAGGGTAATTAATTAAGTAATTGCCAATAGTTTATTCCGGAAAACCGCCGTTTATTAGTACTATTTATAGTACCGAGGGCTATAAGGTAGTAACTTATCTATTATAGTAATTATAACGACGCCGACTTATCCTACTATTCGTTAATAATAGAAGACGCGCCTAATAATAAATTAATAACCTAGAATACTACCGCCGAAAGTTACAATTATACCGGACCTTACTTAAACGCCGAATTACCTATTGACTTATTTTACTTTATTTTAATAATAGACTATCTATAGGACGATTAGAATTAGGCTTAGAATAAAGCCTTCGTAGGATTTACGGCCCCGACTTAGATTGAGTATTATTAGACTTATTTAAAAACCTTTAAAAATTATAACAAATTAATATAATACGTCTATACAATTTACTTAAAGTATTAATAGCCGAGTAAACGTAAAAACGGTAAAGACCCTAAAAAGCCCGAGTCTATTATCGATACCTTTTACGGCATAAGGATTTTAAATATTATAGATAATTTAAAAAATAAGGATCCAATAATATTAGACCGGCGGAAGTCCCTAAATCAAACTCTAATAAACGACGAGTAAGTATTAATTCTACCAGCCTTCCTTCCTAGGAAGTAAAACCGGTATTTATTATTAATTCGTTGGTAAATAATTAATTGTCTATCGGTATAGGTTTTAGTTTTTATTTATATTTATATATACGGCTATAGATTACCCTAGATTCGTAAAAATTAGAAGAAGAAATAAATATATATAGAGATATAAGTTACGCCTTAACCCTAATAGATTGTAAAATTTTAAAATAATATTTTCCCTATATTGAAGTTCGTAAATGTACTACGTTATTAACTATTCGGAGAATCGGTTAAGGGAAATACGTAATTTCGGAATATATTATCCTACTTATCTTCCTACGTAGAAATTTCCCGACTAAGGACTTAGGAGCTTAGAGTTCGATATAAGCGCTTATAAATTTTATATACGAGGTAATTATTATCGACGATTTAAAAGCCAATATATTATTAGGAATAGATTACTTAGTACCCGAAAAATTCAATATATACCTAAATTAGGGTTACGCTTTTATTAAATTATATTAGAAAATTAAAATCCTAATCGGAATTAAGAATTATAGGCGGAAAGTTTATTCGAAGGTAATTTCCGTTTATTATATTAATATTCCCCCCCGATTAACGACTTAAATAACTATTAATTATAATGAAAGTTTAACGTCGGAAAATTAAGACTTATTCTTTATACCGATTTACTAAGGGCGGTTAATAACTTTTATATAAATAATAAACGCTACCTACTAATATATTCTAATTAGAAACGATATAGACGATTTTATATAAATTTATAAAAGTATTAGAATCGGGTATTTATTATCGATTAACTAGGATATTTACGTCTATTAATTCGAAGAGGATAAGGTGGCTAAAGCTATACGATTAGCGGTGAAAGGCGATTACTTTGAGATTCCTAAGTCCGAAATTCTTAAGTCCGAGATTTTTAAGTCCGAACTTTAAATTAATACCGTCGAGTATTTAATAGGAATTAGAATTTATAACTGGGACGTATAAATTACAATTAGAATAGGTGTAATTTTTAACGAGTATTAGGACGTTTTTAGAAATAAGGGGTTCGTAGACTTATTAGAGGATAAATAGATAAAGATTAAAATAAAATTAGATTAGTATTAGAATATTCTTAAGTATTATAGAATTTTCTTCCTTAAATCCGACGACCGTAAAGTATTCCGTTATACTCTTTAAAAAATACGCGAATTAGGTAAAATTATTAGGACTAGGTACTAAGTGCCTTTCTTATTCCTAGTCTTCGTAGTTTAATAATAAATAAAAGACGGCGGTAGAAAAGGAAGAATAGTAGTCGATATTAAAAGCCTTAATAAGAATATTTTACCGGACTTATACCCGATAAGGTCTTAGGAAGAAGTTTTCGCTAGTATCGAAAATGCGGCCTTTATTACCGTCTTCGACGCTATAACCTTCTATTATTAATAGCGAGTCTATCCTTAAAGCCGCTAGGCCTTTATAATTTCAATGCTAGAAGGCTAATATATTTATAACGTTATCGTTATAGGATTTAAGAATTTAAACGCCTATATTTAACGGTAGATAGATATTCTTCTTAAAAATATAGTAGGTATTAATTATTATAATAATATTATAATAGTATTAAAGATTTTGGAAGAATACGAATACTATTTAAGATAGGTATTATAACGATTCCGTTAGCGTAATATTTCTATCGGCCTATTAAAATCGTTTTACGCCTTTCTATTAATAATTGTACTAGGTCGCGTAATCGACTCCTTCGGCCTATTTATTTCGAAGGAGAAGTTAGAAACTATAGTTAAATTTAAATTCCCTAAGACTTTAAAAGATTTAGAAATTTTTATTAGTTAAATAGAGTATTAAAAGCACTATATTCCTAACTATAGTATTATTATCGACCTTCTTTAATATCGAAAGATAAATTTATTAAAAGTTTATTAACGTAAGCTAACCCTAGACTCCGTAAGTTAGATTGCAACAGATAGAAAATTAGGGAGATTACAACCGAAAGGTCGCTATAGTTATAAAGTATAGGCAGCAACTATCTTATTCGCCCTTCCTATACGGGAAGAAATTATATCCTTCGAAGCGGTTAAATAAGTCTTATTAAATCCAATTAAATTCTAATACTTTAACCTAAATTATTTCTTATATTTCGATTACAATACGTCCGCCAAAGGGATAGGAGTTGAAATATACTATATCGAGGAAGAAGCGCTAAAGAATATTATAAAAGACGGTAAAGTCTTGAAATACCTACTCCGCACATTAGTATAACCGATTACCTTTCTATTATATATTTTATTTTAAACCGAGAAACGATATTAGGCGATAGAAATAGAAGTCTTTAAATTTGTTTAAATACTATTAAAAACTAAGTATTAGATTAACGTTATAAAAACGGGCATTTATTATTTTACGGACTACTTAGTAATCCTCAATATAATTAGATAAGTCGATATAATTAATTCTACTGCCGCTAACGCCTTAAATAAAAAACTCGTAAGGGCTATAGAATTTATTAACCTATTTAACGTCTAAATTCTATATAAGTTAGGCGTTTACTATATTGTTTTAAATACTTTATTAAAATTGGACTTAGAGAATAATATTACCGACCTTCGAAAGCTAGGCGGATTTAATATACTCCCTAACGATTGCGACGAATATTAGGCTATATTAGTAGAACTGCTTCCGAGAATTCAAATTTTAAAAGATTTTATATAGGACTAGTTATTTAATAGGTTATAAATATCGATAGGAATAGTAATCGTCGTAATCGAGTTAAGATTCTAGAAATAATTGATATAAGGATACTTAGAAGATTCGAGATAGTGTTTAGTATATTAAACGGCAAAGGAAAATGCCCGATTCGGAAAAGAAGTAATAGAATTCCCGTTCTAATTCAAAAACGGATTCCTATAGAGGGTTTATAATAATTCTTAGAGGCTCGTAATTCTACGCAACGTCTTATACAACGTTTTCAAAGTCCTTTACAGCCAAAATCATTAAGGATATAATAAAATTATACCTCACTTATTTAATTTTTATATCGATAAGGGTTTAAAAAAATTAAAGGAATTCTTTAAATCCTATTTAAAATATCGAATAAATAATATATAAAGGTATAAATTATATAGTAGCTTTTAGCCTCTATTAGGTCCGCCCTATCTTTATTTCTTTATTACTATAGATTTTATATTTGGATTACCTACGTTTAAAGACGGAGAATTCGATATATACTTCGTCGTCGTATATAAATATAATAAAGAAATTATTATTATCCCCGGAAAATTAACGTAGATAGTATAATAATAGGGAAAAACCTTAATAATAGTTTTATTATTTTAAAATTGGGGGATATTACGTTAAATCCTAATAGATAGGGATTTTAAATTCGTTTTAGCAATATAGAAAACTATTTGGGAATATTTGGGCACGAAATTACTATACTCAATAGTATATAAACCTTCTACTAATAGGTAATTAGAATATTTAATTTAGATTATCGAATTTACTTTGCGTTATTACATCTAAAATTTCAATAACCCCCAACGCTGGCTAGAAATTATATTAAAGTTGTAATTCGAATATAATAATGCAAAGATAAGAATAATAAGAACCTCGCTAAACAAAATCGTTAAAGGTTTTCAACTAGCCGGCATTACGGATATTATTGTTAACGGAAGTTAGAGACGCTAGTTCGTTAGGAAGGTAGATTTACTAATAATGAGAATCGAAGTGTATAACTCCCTAATAATCGCCGCAATGACAATAAAGTACTACTTTAATCGCAGGTACGTTTTGAAAACGTTGAACGTCGGTGACCGTATTTATCTATAGTTATATAAAGGATATATTATTCCTTAAGTTATATTATTTAGAACTAAATTAGGCCCAAAGTATATAGGGCTATTTAAGGTCGTTAAATAAATCGGACAAAATATTTATAAATTAGACTTGTTAAAATACTAGAAAATATACCCCGTTATTAGTATCGATTATTTCGAGCCCGCTGGCAAGCCTAACCTATATGGGAGGCAATTACTAGTACTAATATTAATTAAAGGGATTAATACCCCGTTAAGGATTACGGTAAAAAAGATAGAGAGGTTAGGAATTAGGAAATATTTGGTGGAATACGAGGGTATAGGATACGAGTTCGACTATTAGGTCGTAGTAAAAGAAGTAAAAGCCGAAATTTTAGAAGTATAGTTATAGAAGAATAAGAAAAGATAAATTTGACGATTAAATAGATTTAACGATTCTTTATATATTTACTATAGAATAGTTCGCGAAGACGTAGCGCTTTTGACGGGGGGCAGATTGTTAGGCCATTAGGGCTACGCACCTGCCTATATGCCGCACAGGCTAGGCACAAGCCAAGCTAGACTCCAGGGAAGGAGGTACCCAGTGGATAAGGCACTAGGAGGATACATATATCTCCTTCGAGTCGGCCAGTTCCCTGGCCGGACTTAGCCTAGTTCATCATCAATCCACACACATTGCATTGCAGCCACCATCACCCTTACATCAGCGGTCCTATCCCCTATGAGTTATAGCGTGCATCTCCCCCGTATCGACAGGGCTCATTATATGCATGTCACCACCCACACTCAAGTACACCACCCTCCCGAAAGCAACAAACTGACGAATGACCGCTTCACAAGCATTCAGCATTCTCGCCCAGCAAGGGAATAAGCAAGACATCTGACGACGACATGCTACCACCACACCGGAGCATCTTCTTGGGGTTTCCATCATTTCCTTCACGTGGCTGTGTGTGAACAACACTTGCAAGTCTGAGCAGATCAAAGATTATGTTATTCGCTACGGCGTTTAACTACCAAATGCTCTCTATGTGCATCCATCAACTCACCCTCCCAAGTCGTAATCTGATCACGTATGATTCGTCTCGAGTGAATAGTATAAGTCTGCTGCTGATGCAATGTAATAATACCTTTCAAAATGCCCGCATCTCTCTCTGTGTGTACTTGTATGTGTATCTGCCATGCCAAACTACAACCCTCCATTTATGAAATTCCCAACTCGCGCCGATGGTCATACCCAAAAAAATCAAGAAAAATAAACGCCAATACCCATCAACCATGATTATCGTTATAGATCGTTAGCGGGCTCATCACCGCCCTCATAGTCTTTGCACACCCCGTACCATGTCCTCCCACGGCAACGTTTACCGCTGTCCTCGGGCTGTCCCTCTGTCGGAGTAGCCGTTGCTGACGGGGTAAGCACCGAGCTCGGCAGGGCTGGGGCTGAAGTAATAGTAAGCTCTGCCGAAGTGGATGGGGATCCGAGATCCGTCGTTGCAGTCTTATCATAGCATCCCCAAAACTTTCCGGGAGTTAGGCATGTGGTGCTGCTTGTTGTCGCGGTAGGAGTTGTTGTTGATTTAGTCGAGGTTGTAGTCTTGTCATTGCAACCGAACCAGCCACTGTTTGCAAGGTTAGCAACGTTTGATACCAAGGTTTACTCGGGAGTCAACTTACGGAGTATGGCACGTAGTGGTAGAAGTTGTGGTCACTTCGCTCGTCGTCGTGGTTGCCGTTCCAGTTGTGGTAGTGGTTTCATCCAAACATCCCCACCAGCCCCTATCGTCCGTTAGCATCTTCCAACTGAGAACAAGAGGTGTTGAAACTTACGGAGTCTTGCAGGTTTCTGTCCGGGTACGGATCTTGGAAGTCGAAGTGGGTGCGCTCGAGGTTGTCGTGGTTTCGGTTCCATTGCTTTCATACATCTTCCAGTTTCCGCAATCCCTGCATTCCGGTGTAAACTTGCACTCGGGAACCTTCTCATACTTCCTGATGACATCGCGAATAACCGCACGAATCTTGTGGGTGCCAATGCCAACACGCCAGCCCAAGTCGCCAACCGTGTCATAGACACACTCCCGGCCTGTATGACAAGCTGACTCCATTGCATATCCGCCAATAGCGCACGATGCGGTAGCTCCGTTACAGGTACCGACGTACACCGGATCGGCTGTGTGACCAAAGTGGAAAGCTCCCGTGTACTCTCGGGTCTGAGGCGCATCTGGGTCGGATCCAGGAGGGATAGGGAGTCCCAGTCGCTTAGCAGGGAGAGCCTCGGGGACTGCCTCAAATGTCACAACTGGATCGCCATAAGTCAAACCAAGCAAAGAGCTCATGGCTCCTCCAAGCGAGTGCCCAACAATCCACACGTTGGCGTCGGGGTAAAGCTCTGTGACGTTTGCATAGAGCTCGCGACCGGCTTGGTAATAGCGGTTCTCTTGGCGCATTGCTTGGACGACGCAGGTATTGTTGCAAGAGTAAGTGCCTGTCGCGCAATCGCAAACCTGGTGCCAGGTCCAGGGTCCTTGTTGAGCACAGCAACAGCTGAAGAAGAGATTGTCGTTGACTTTGTCGTTGGTGGTAGTGCCGTCACCGTCGAAAACAGCAACCGATGTTCCCTTCAAGCCAATAACGATGGTCGAATTCGTCTCATCGGCAAACACATGGCCCCGGAGTCCATCACCCTCCCATCCAAAATCGAGGCTCCTGTTAAACTGGTCCCCAACATCCTCCCAATCTGCGCCATCGGGAGTCTGCACGTAGGCATCGGCAGCCATAAGCGCCAACGATATGACGGTGTCTTTATCCGTGATATCGGGCCCGGCAACCTCGTCCATTGTCCATGCTTCGGGTGACAGGACGGAAGCGTAACCTTGTTGTCGTGCATAAGCGACCATGGGATCTACGACGCTAGGTCTCCGGTCGGCAAGTCGTTGTATTCGCACCGGGCTGCTGCGCGCCTTGAGGGTTCCGATGCGCTCTTCCCGATATTCATCGTCGGCCGCTAGCCATACGTCTGCGTTCTTTGCAGGTACGTCCTTCTTGCGGTGAAGTGTCGGGTGTTTGTAGGTGCCGTGGTGGTAGATGTGTCGAAGTGTCTATCGGTGGCGAATCTGTGTTAGTGGTCGCTTCTTGATAAAAAAGCAACAGGAACAAACGAGGACGTACGAATTTGTGTTCAGCCGGCGCTGGAGGCTCTGGTAGCAGGGGCTTTATTGGCGATGCTTCGATTGGTATGACTATCTGCGCATTCGGTTCTTCGTACGAGAAAGCGTTGACGAGTGGTGTTGTTGAGAGAGCGAGAAGGGACAAGGCCAGTTTGGCGGTGACTCTAGCGGCGGATGTGCAACTGAATGCATCCGCTTTCCTCTTCCCAGAGGAGAACATGCTGAAAGAAGGGTTCGGTCGTGGCCAGTTGAGGATGATGTTGGGGATGGACAAGATAACTAAGAAAGGTTAAGAAACTGAAGAAGATAAAAGAGAGGTGTCGAGATGTTAGGAGAGATGTTTCGCCTCGAACAAGAGGATGTCGTCAGTCCAAGGTCAGTTGATTGAAGGTGCAGTGTGGTAAGATTGTTGGGGAAGGCGGTCCGCGGCTTGGGTCGTTTGTAGAGTGAGGGAGAAAGACGTCCCGCGCGGGCGTGTGTCTGTGGTGCACTGGTGCCTGTCACCTGCGACAAGATAGGGAGCGTGTTGGCACCGGAATCGTTGATTGACAGCCAGTGATGACGATCGCAGCCAATGCCAACGGCCGATGGCGGAAACGCGTACCCCTCAAGGTTCCTCTTATCAGCGATAACACCGCCTTACCCCAGAAACTGCCCTGGGCGCAAACTACGTGCAGTTTAGTGCATGCACCATGCGTTGTCACTCTTTGATAAAGAAAGGGTTAGGGTCATGTATGGAAGCCAGTAGTTGAATTTAGGTGGTTTAGATCGACACTTCTAAGAAAACATCGCATGCACTCCAGGGCGGAACATTGCAGTTCTTCGATGTACTTGTCCACGAGATACGATACGACATCATCTGATTGTGTTTTTTTGGATGAGTTCAGTTTCTTGAATTGCAAGTGTCTTTCTTCCCCTTCAGTTTTTTTGACACATTGGGATCAGGCTGTCCGCCAAGTGGAGCATCTGCCAGTGTCATTCCACTGGACTGGCAGAAGATGCGGGACAGAACACCACCTCTGCAAGTCGCCTAGCTCGGACCCTGGAGACACGCATCTCGTCTCCCTCATCTCCCAAACATGAACTTCTTCAGGACTCGAACATTCGATGTCTTGACCTTTGAACACCATCAAACTATGGACAATGCTTTGATGGCTCAACCCTTAAGCGATACTCTTTGATATTGCGTCCAACTGTTTCTTTTTGCTTGTTGGTTTTGCGCCCTCTCTTCACACTATTTTAGCACGGTATAACAGCAAGCCCAGGCTCCATAGCATCACCACTTTGACCCCCGTCTCCCCGGGCCTAGAGTGACCTGAAGATTTCTTTTGCTATCCGGATCATCCTACTCTGTTTTTGCCTGTCACCCTCAGTCGGATCCAAATCTTGTGGTTTCAAACTGTCCCGTATCCTAATGCGCTGGTCATTTGCTTCAGGTGTAAGCACCTCTACCGCCCGACCTATGTCATGATCTGTCCCCGGCGTCAATCATATCTGCCAGCACCTCGTCTATCGTCAATATCTCCACTGTGGAGTCATTCATCACAGTTATGCTTGGGAAGTCCCGGCTCCCATGAAGTTGCCCGTCGCACTCAACTTCGCTTCCCAAGGACTTACACGTCTAACTTCAACCCAATACAACAGTGAGACAAGCGGTATTATCATGTCGTCCAGCAGAAACAACCCGTCCCCGCGGCCGAGTCCTCTCCGGACATCTCGGTCCTTCACCCGCCTCGATCCTCCTTCCACGCCGACAGACATGACGCGCCCCAAGAGAGCGAGCACGATACAGTCCCCAGTCAAAGACAGTTCCGAGATGCCCGACACGTTCGAAAGTAGGGTCAGCTTAGACCTAGAGCCCCCGAGGTCGTCCATCGATCTGGAAGGGCTCCCAATAGAGTTGGTTGCCTTGACAGACAGCTTCATCGACGGCCTAGTCGCAAAGGTGCACCCAACGCCGCCCAACATCGATTCTCTCTCTCAGCGGTTCCAGGACTTTTATGCTACCGCCGCGTCCCATATTCAGACCCATATCGACAGTCTAGCCACTCGACAGAAGCGCGATGACTATGCAACATCCTCTTCGGGCACGCGCCAGTCCGCGGCCAGTATACTACGCCAAAAGGCTTCTCAATTGGGCAGTAGCAGCAAGGAAAAGCTAAAGGCCGGACTTACAAGGCGGGAATCAGAGATGCTCACCCCGGAGGAATACGCTGAACGGAGAAAGGCAAGGAAGGCACTGGAGCAGCAGCGGATATTGTTGGAGGAAGCTGTAGAGAGGAGGCTTTGCGAAGGCATCTACGGAAGGATTTACCGCCATCACACCACACAGGACGAAGCGCAGGATGACAAGCTCCGATCAAAAACCGCCGCCTTGGCCGTGGTAGGCATTGGTCCCAGCGACCTGGGAGTGGACATTGGAGACATAGACAAGAGTGACCCGGAAGCCGTTGCCAAGAGAACAGGAGAGGTCAGGGACTGGCTGGAGGGGGCGAGGAAGGAGTTGATACTGATGAACCAGTCCCGGTATCCCCTGGGCAAGCTGAACCATCTCAAAGCAGCGCATAAAGCCATTATCGACACTCTCTCACATTTCCACCCTTCCTCATCCGCGGACGAGCTCATGCCCATGCTCATCTTCACCCTCATCACTCTCCCGCCCGAGAACCTCAACGTTATGAGCGACGTCAACTTTATCCAACGCTTCCGTTGGGAGCCCAAGCTGGTGGGCGAGTCATCCTACTGCCTCACCTGTCTCGAAGCCGCCATCAGCTTCCTCGAAACAGTCGACCTATCCACGCTCCGCGCCGACGAAGCTCCCACCGGGCCCGCCAAGACGCCTACCGGCTCCTCGATACCTCGCGCGGAGACATTCCCTCCTGCCTACTCAGCCGGAGTCTCCTCCACCCCCAGCCCATCCTCCGAGTCCAACAACAACACCCTCAAACCTCCCCTCTCCCGCCACGCCGTGCGGCTGCGTGATCGCCGGCTTAGTGATCTGGTGACGCAGCCCGCACAGGCCTTCAACGCCGCCAGCGACGCCGTCTTCACCACAGCCGACCAGAGCCTCAAGACTATCGGCATCAGTCTGGGTGACAGCTACAAGTTCCTTGTCGGTAAGATGCGCGAGCACCAGGAGGCCATTGTGCCCAAGACGCTCGAGGATGCGCGCAAGCTAATTGGCACACCGCCGCCGACCCTGGGGATGGAGGATGACGGCAACTCCATGGCGGGGAGCGTAAGCGTGAGGAGTGCCGCTAGCTCGGTGCACACGCCTGATGAAGCTGGTAGTCTGCATCCGTTGAAGCGGTCCAACACCCCCAGCAGGACGGCGGAGGATAGAGTGTTGAGCATCATTGGCGGGAGGAAGGCTTCGGCGACGAGGGATAACAGTGCCGATAGCGCCAGCACCACGAGGAGCGTTTCGGGGTCGGGGAAGAGGCCAACGGTGGAGGAGAGGGCGGCAGCGGCTGTCGCTGCTGGGTTGAGTGGTGGTGGGTCATCATCAAAGGAAGCAAAGGAAGGAAGCACGACTGCAGTTGCGGTTGGGACGACCCCGACTCCGACACCGGCGCCTGCGGCTTCGTCAAACCCGGCGCTTATTGATTCCGTGAGAAATTTGGGTAGTTCGCTGAATCCAATGGCGAGGTTCTCGCAGGGTATCAGCGGGCTGAGGAGCTTTGGCAGGACGACACCGTCAACACCGGCGGTGGTGGCGCCTCCGCCTGTGSCTAAGGATAAGGAGGTGTCGCCGGTGCCGCCGGTGCCGGGGAAGGGGACGCCGGTGGCGGATGGGGGTGATTTGGCTACGGTATGTTTTTTTTTCTTCCCCGACAGTTGCTACACATAAAGCTCTTGACTAACATAATATGGTTACACAGGCGTTCCCCGACCTGGCCCCCGCTTTACCGCCAAAGGAGACTCCCAAGATTGAACCGCCTATCAAGCGGTTCATGGAAATTCAGAACCCGGCCGATTTGAGGATAGGGGAGGTGTTGGATTTGCTGAGGGATTATAGAAGGCTAGCTGGTGCATTGAAAGATATGGACGCTTTTAAGGAGTAGGATAGGTAGATGTGGATATATACACAGTGCATTTCGGAAGATATTGGAAGAGTATATTTGGATCATAACAGACGTGGTGCATTGTTCGTTTGGTTAGGTAGGGGGTAGAAAGGGGAAACAATTATTATATAATGGGGTTTTGTGTTGGTGGTCTAAGGATATACTGGCTTAGAGAGAGATGATACCTGGCTTGATACAAGCGTGACTTTCTAGCGGGTGTTTGTATGAGCTTCTTGGAGGTGTAATGTCTTGTTCAGTGTTTCCAGGCCTCTAACCTGCTTTTGATTGCGGTGGTTGAGAGACGGTCCAGGTAACAGAACACCAAAACCTTCCCACCTTCGTAACTCATCATTCATCAACGCCTACCCTCGGCCGTAGTCAAGAACACTTCCATCTCATGGCACCTCCGAGCCTGAAGCCAACTGCCAGGCCATACCTGCCGTACCTCCTCAGAACCCAAAGCTCTAAAAAATAACTTAGGGCACCGGGCAGACGCCCACTTCCAACGACAACCGCTTGGTCGAATGGCACAGCGGTCTACCGTTGACTCCCTAAAAGTCAGCCTCGGAATTTACCTCTATCGCCTGTCTAGATCGGGAGCGATGTGTGTTCATACCACTGCAAGGGGTCTTCACAGAGCTGATCTGCCTACGTGGTAAGTGTAGACATCCACTATCAACAGAAGAAGCACTACACCTTTTCACACCGTTCACCACTGCTCCGAACGAGCAGTCATATTTTTTTCACCTGTCTCTTCTCACATGTCACAACCGATCACTCGGCCACTCCGAGTTTTCGGGTACAAATCCCAGCTTTGTTGGATGGGCGCTTCGAGTGTTGGTGTTCACAGTTTGGATTATCACATCTCAATTCCCAAGTCGTCACAGCCAATCACTTATTACGTACTGGATTCTGGGTTCGTCACAACCATGGCAACCATGAGTAGGAGGATTCTCTGTTGAGGCTCAAGTGACAAGTGTGATCAAAATGATCAGAGTGAGTAAGTGAGGTGTGCCAATGTGTCAAGGTTGCCGGTTGGTAAGCATTGGTTGGTGTTGGTGTACATAGCCACACCTCAGCAAGGTGAGTGGAAACGGAAGACGATAACAGACAGATCTGAAACGTTAAGTTGGTTGTTTTGATCCGAACGGAGACGAAAACGGAGATGGAGATGGAGAATATTTCCCAGGCAGAAAAAAATCAGGCAACGGAAAGACCTTTAGTGATATTCTTGACATCTTGTAATATCCATCACATCTGAATGTCAGAATGTGTTTTCTGTCTCCGCGGATATGCTACCTAGCAGCCTGGTCATCTGACGAAATGATACGATATACTCGGCTTTCGGTTCGGAGTATAGTCCGAGGAGTCCAGTGTCACCAAAACGACTACTAGTGCACTTCTTCTCGCAGCTTCTTTACCCTAGGATTACTAGATGCCACTATACTTGCCCAACATCCAACATCAATTCCACGAGGCTGTCGTGGCTGTCTACCTGGCTGTCAGATTCAATGAAACCCTGACCCCCCCGAACGCCTTTCGTCTGACCGACTGACACTCTCTGCCTGGGTAAAGAGAACTTTCCAAGATCCCCGCTTACAGCTTTGTAGAGAGAGAGGATTTAGGAAGGGATATGGGGGTTGTGTAACAGCGCGGCTGGGGGTCTTACACCGGTCTCAGACACTCAATTTGTTGGGGCTATCTTTCCAAAGTGACACTAACTCTACCAACTCTAGGGAGAAAAGCTATGATCAACTGCAAGCCAGAGAAACTATGAAATAATTCGCTTCACGATAGATGAAGGTTTTAACTCAATAGACTTGATACCTAGGTAGACTCGCTAGCCGCGCTACGTTGCACACGCACATCTCCGTCTTCCAAAGTTCCTACACTGGATGTGTGTGTGTAACTCGGATTATTTATTTAAGTCGTAGTCGGACTTTTAACGCGGGGGTCATGTCATTCCGTACTTTCCGTAGTTTAGTTTGCTTGCTGTCAGTGCTGTGATTCCGCGTTGGGCACACCGAGTAAGAAAGGATGATGCCGAGGTTCCATTCCCTGACATAAGCAGCAAAATCCGAGTTGGCGCTCGTCTTATTCCCCGGTCTCAGTATTGCAGTCTCGGTATTGTAGCCTTGGTATTGGCATCGTGATGGCGATGGCGATGATGATGGCGATGATGATGGCGATGCACCTTGCATTCAATACAACCGTTGCAGATGGTCAGGTTAGATCACTAGATCACTAGATGCGCGGATGCGGTATTTGCGGTGTGAGATTCACAGCCACGCCGACCCGTCATCCGATTCTCCGGGGTAACGGGGGGTTGTTCGTGGGGGGTTACGTAGGTGTGTCTTGTTGGGTTTCGTAAGGAATTGTTCATGTGATGATTTAATGCTTTTAGCAACACCTATAGCAGGTAGCTAAAGTGCGGTTCTTGGGAGCGAAAAAAACTAGTAGAAGGTAGTCATCAAGTGGGAGATTCCAGAGAAAAGGAATGCGGTTGACTACGAGTCTCACCGTTTGGTCGTGTGCTCTGTCTCAAAAAGATGGGTAAGGTAGGTGTGAACGGCACTAAGCCGCTCTTAACCTGCGGTGAAGAAAAAGTGGCAATGTTTTAGGTGTGAGATGTGGTAGGTGTGAGCACGAGATCTTAAGGTTTTCGTAGTCCACGTGTGAGACAGGGGGTGACATGGCTGAGAAAGAGGCGAAGTTCAGGTCGTTCGGGTTCGGGTACTCGAGCCACAAGGGCGAGATCGGTGACCACCAGAATCAGATTTGACACAAGAGCCGTAGAAGAAAATAGTACATGGATAGGTATAGCGATCATGTTCGTTTACAATATTAGAGTTTGGTGGAAGGCTCATGAACAGAGAAACGAATCTTTATGTAGGGAAAACCAAGAATAAACATAGCAACTTCGCAAAACTTAACCAAAAAGCAAATAACCACCCACACAAACCCGAATCCCAACCATTCTTTACTTCGTAACCCCCAATGTTTCAAAACCCCTCGCGAGGCCCAGCGTATTCCAGCCGGTAAGTATCTTGTTTGTGTATATCCCCTTGAAAGAAAAACGAAAACCAAAATAAGAAACGAAAAAGCCAGTCCCTGAAATCCATCATTGCGTTGTGTTCATGTTCTCGTCTGATCTGATAAGTCGTCCACCCTTATCCCTCTCATTCCCATATATATATATATATATATTTTTTTGCGAGCTTGCTTCAGTACCCAAAAGCAGCAATCTCCCTCCACCTCTTCTTTCCCTGCTGCCCCATAATCGAGCTAGATATCTCCGCCCCTTTAGCTTTCAACTTCTCTCTGAAATGATCGCACCACATCACCTCCAGTCGGCCGTCCGGCGGCGGAGCTTGAGGTTGTTGTTGTTGTTGCATTAGCATGGCTGCTGTTGTTGTTGGTGCCGTTGTCGTCGTTGGGTAACCCATGTTTTGTCCGCCACCACTGCTTCCCGTCATAGTGTTATTGTTGATTCCGTCCAAGCCCATTATGTTCAAGTTTTCCATGCCTGCTGAGTAACTCATACCACCACCCATCGTAGCCATCCCGCCAGTCAAACCAGGATTTACGCCCATGCCCATATTCATGTCCATCCCCATCACGTCCACACCAACACCAAGACCCTCCCACCCCGTAGCAGCAGCTCCCATCCCCATCCCCATTCCCAAGCTCTCATAAAACGTCCTAACCACATAAACCGGATAAGTCAACAGCCCCGGCTCGACACCGCCGCCGCCATTGTTATTGTTGTTCAACACAAACTCCAAGCTCCTCCCCATCCGCTCCGCCAACACCCTAACCGCCTTACTTCCATACCTCGCCGGGTCGCTAATCAGATCAACGGGAAGCTGTTGCATCTGCACCTGCTGCATCTGTACCTGCATATTCTGCATATTCTGCAAATCCGTACCCATATGCATAGGCAACGGCTCAAAGATGCTCCAGTATACGCGCTCGATGGTTTGGTAGAGCTGCATCAGGCTAGTGCAATACAAAATGTAAGACAGAGCGAGGTGGGAGGTTGGGAAGGCTAGTGGGGGGTTGGTAAATGGGTATCCTGCCGAGTATCCGTACGGAGTGGTTGGGTGAATGGGGATGGATGGAGAGGTGCGGCGGGAACCCCTTGGTTGGGAAGGTTTGTGAGAGTGAGAATGAGGGGAGGTTGTTGGGTATGGTTGGAAGCGCGGGGAGGAAGCAGAGGCGGAGGGGGTGGGGGAGGGGGTACCTCTGGAGCGAGATATGGAAGTGGAATTGGATGGGGACCGCCGGTGGTGGGAGTTGTGCGTTTGGTTTTGGGAGTGGGGGTGGGAGTGGGAGTGGGAATGGGAATAGGGGGAGGAGGAAGGGGAAAGGTAAGGGTAGGAGGTCGTCGTTGTTGCGGTTGTTGTATTGGGAGCGGTGGTCAGGTAGGATGGAGCAGACTGCCCGTAGTCTGACATTGATGTTGAGGACGAAGAAGGTGTGATGACGGCTGTTGTTTGGCGGGAAATCGCTGCCGTCATCTCGGCGCTGAATGATGAAGACCAGGCGTTGAGTTGTCGTTCGATGTTGAGGCAGTTGGTCAGGAGGTCTTGAGCACGCTGACGACGGGAAAGTGTTTGTACTTCTTCGGTGACTCGGTCCGCACGCGAGAGCATGCGGGGCAGGAGGGCGATGATGTCGAAGAGTTGGTCGAGGATGGATTTGGGGTGCTTCTCCCAGGGAGTGGAAGTCCATTCTGCGGACTCGAGGAAGGTTGGGGTGCGGTTGAGTAGGGCGGTCAAGATCTAGCAAACAGTGGTTAGTCGAATGTTGTCAAATTCTGTCGTTACCAGCAACGGAAGGGTTAAGCATGAAGACTCACAGCATTAGGCCGGTAGACTCGGACAAAGAAGTGATGGTTAGGGAACGTCTGGAATTTCTCTGGCCCAACGCGTCTGATGGGGTTATCATGAGCGGCCGAATCCTTGAACGATGGTTGATTGCTATAGAGGTTCGTGTACAGGGTCGAATTGTTGTGCTAGTAAAGATTGTGTTAGTGTTCAGAAACACAACTTCAATGTGTCCTTACCTGTTATCAGAACGGACTAACTCACCTCGTAAAGGAAAACGCATGAACCGATCGATGGCATGTATGGGTCCTCGTCCTGGCTTTCCGGTAGACTAATCAAACACTGTGACTTCAACTGAAAATCCTGGCCACTGAAGTAAAGCTGCACATTCGGGACTTCGTATTCTGCCATCGAGTTAACAGTGAACTCGCCCGTAGCGTCTCCCCTGCTGTCACTACCGCGAACAACATTCTGAAGCCGAGTGTTCAGAGCGGTAAACTGTACGTTGTACTTCGTCCCCGAGCGCGTCGACAACGAGATCAAGTCGTCCCATGCCGACTGAAGCAGTTGATCCGGAAAGAGCTCCAGATGCTGAGGTTTCTGATGCTTTGGCGGCGGGTTTTCCCTCTCCTCCTCTCCTCCACTTCTCGACGAGGTTGAAGCTTTGGCCTTCTTTGACTTGATGACCCTTGGCGGATGGGACGAACAACGCCCGCCGTCCTCGATGGTTCCGATGATGAAGACGGTTTCACGCTCATAACCAAGACACTCGCGACCACTGTCGATACACTTCCTGCAAAAGGGTCGTTCGTTGTCACACTAGTTGGATTAGTTACTTGCTCAACAGGAAAATTGCCACTGTGGGGATGGATTTGTGTCTTACTTTGACTCTCCGGACACGGCAAGAATTGCAGCCCTTGTATTTCCCAGGGACACCGACCATCGTTATCAAGTAGTATGGATGAAGAAGATAGTAACAGAATAAAGAAACGAGGCAAACTGGTTTGTTTCTGTGTTTTTCTGAACGAGTGTCTGAAAGGAGAAGGAACCCGGAAAGATGGAGACGAGTATCTACCGAACAGTCTTGACAGGTTACAGTGGTGCGGGTCGCTCAGCCCTTGAACTATTGCTGTTGGGTAGACCCGTTATGTGTGTAAGATGGGGGTCCAACTGCAAAGTAACAGATAGGTAGTAGTCAGAGGTAGGTAGGCAGGCAGGCAGGCAGGCAGGCAGGCAGGCAGGCAGGCAGGCAGGCAAACAGGTAGGACAAACCAGGCAGAGGGGGTCAGCTAAAGGGGTAAGGGCCTGAGGCCTTGATATACGGTACAAAACTCGACCAGACTCTGCTGACCAGTTGGAAAGCAGACACCACCCGAGGCTGATGAGCAGGAAACGCTGACTGACCGTTTCTCGTATGGGATGAGAAAACCTTCAATGACCAAGTGAGCCAACCATGAGACAGGACAGCCTCCTCCGAGTCACGGCCGAGGCAGCCTCATGATCAGAAGAGCTTTCTTGGAAACGGACCTATCGTTCTATACCGAAGACACTGTGAGCAGATTCCCTGGAAACATCCTCCTCTGTTGGCTCAGTATTACGTTTTCTGCGGCTACCTAGGGCCCAAGACGCTTGTCGGGAGGACTCCGAGAGGGTGACGCCATCACTCGACTGGCACACCACCTACGGAATACAGGAACCGAAGAGAGCTCTGGGGAATGGAGCCGGTCACGCAGAAGGCTTGGTTGCGCATATGCGTTTTGTGAAGTCCACCCTCGGTGTACGTATCCCGTAAGCCTTCCCATAGAGTGTGCTTGATGAGACTGGGGGTGGGGGACCCGGCACAGATGGCATGTAGGAATACATATATGGATGGCATGGCAACAACGGTTGACCAAGCATATAGTTCTCGGTCGGCAGCAAGCGAGTCATTTGTTTTCGATGCAAGAGCGGCAACAAGCCCCAAGATGAAGTTTTTGGCCCAATAACTACTTGGGAGTGTAACGATGGCTTGAAGGGGGCTCTGTAGGGCTGCAGTTAAGGAGAAATCAGCCCGCAGGGGTTCGGCATCCAGGATAGGCAGCCCACGGGCTGACGGATGGGGCTGGTCAGACGGAATGGCATGGAAGGTGGTATGTAAGAGGAATGCCGGCTTGTGATTGGTCAGTAAGCGGAAACGGGTATATAGTACGAGGACTGGCGTCGTCGATGGTGACTCTCCGGTTCGAAAGCCTGCCTGCGACTCTCGTTCGCTGAGATGTGTGATTTGGTGCTTTGCTCACCACTCGCTCTGCGGCCAATCAGCTTACCAAGCCAACGACTACGCCCTCGGGAACCCCGACTACACAGTCCGGGAGAAGCTGCAGTGATATGCGGTCATTGACGACATGATTGACAGCAATGGACATCCGTCATTAAACCAAGCCAATCCGCAATAAAACGGGAGAAGATGGTTTCAAGGTGGATGAATAAGGATCAGGGGAAATACAATTTGAAGTGGTATCACCGGCCCGAACCCGCTCTGACTCCTGAAGGGTATGTTGGACGGGGGAGAATCCGTCCGGGTGGAATCGAGCAGGTCAGCGCCGCATATATACAGGATCTGGAAGAAAAAAAGTTTTATGCAAAAAGAACGAAGGTATGGGCTTTTAGATATACTTGTAAGGGTTCAAGATGGCGTTCTGAGAAAATCACTGGTTAGCGGGAGGTCACATTCTGGGGCCGCAGTTGAGGGCCGTTGGGACCGGTAGGGGCAGTAGGGCTGGCGGCGGGCGGGGGAAGAGACCAGGGTGTTCCATAGGMTCATCTACTTACCGGGTCATAGTGATCCTTGAGCTGCTTCATCAACCCGACCATGGTGGGAGTACGGCTGTATCCAATGTACTTTTTCTTGGCAAGACCAAGACCGTGTTCGGCGCTGATGCTGCCCTGGCGCTTGGAGATCCACTCGTAGACGAAAGGCTCAAGAACCTTCTCAACCCGCTTGTCGAAGCGGCGGGTAGACACGTTAAGGTGAAGGTTGGCGTCGCCCATGTGTCCGTATCCTACAACAGCACGCACCGGGTGCTCATCCGTGTCACCGAGGAGGCCGGCCTCCTCAACACGGGCCTTGGTGTCCTCGACGAGCTGGTACATCTCGGGGAGAGGGATGGAGACATCGTACTTGTACACACCACCAAGGTGGCCAAGGGCTTCCGTAATACCCTCACGCCAGCTCCAGAGAGCCTTGACCTGGGTCTCGTCCTGGGCAAGAGTGCCGTCGACAACGATACCCTTCTCCATGACGTCCTCGAGGAAGGTCTGGAGCTTCTCACCATCGTGGTCGGAGTTGGATCCGCTGGTTTCGATCAAGCAGTAGAAGGGGTACTCACCCTCGAGAGGCGAGTTCTTCTTGGTGACCTGACGGACAAGAGCCTGGCTGCCACCGTCCATGAGCTCGAAAGCAGAGAGAATCTCGGACAAGTGACCCTTGGCCTCACGGAAGGCCTGCTGGGCAGCCTCGTAGGACTCGAGACCAAACAAGGCTACGTTCTGAGCCTTGGGACGCTGGGGGCACTGGATGACAGCCTTGGTGATGACACCAATAGTGCCCTCAGAGCCAATAAAGAGCTGCTTGATATCGTAGCCAGTATTGTTCTTGCGCAGCTTGCAGAGATCATCGACAACGGTACCATCGGGAAGGACGGCCTCGATACCGAGAGTAGTTCCGTGCAAGCTTCCGTACCTCAAGAGACGGAGACCACCGGCGTTGGTCGAGAGGTTGCCTCCGATATGGCACGAACCCTTGGCACCGAGATCCAAGGGGAAGATGTAGCCCTTGCTGGCCAGGAACTGGTCAACGACCTCGAGAATGGCACCAGCCTCGACAGTCAGGATACCGGAAACCTCGTCGAACTCGATGATGTTGTTCATGCGACCCATGTTGAGGACAATCTCGTCGAACACGGGAACGGAGCCACCAACGAGACCGGTGTTGCCGCCCTGGGGGACAACAGCCAGCTTGTTGTCATTGCAGTACTTGAGGATCTTGCTGATCTCCTCAGTCGAGCTGGGCTTGAGGACGAGTCTGCAGTGGCCACGATACTTGCGCATCCAGTCGCTGTTGAAGGGCTCGATATCGTCAGTGGCGTTCTCGTTGGTCACGCCATCGATGACAGCGGACTCGGTACCCAAGATACCCTTGAAGTAGTCGACATGCTCCTTGGTAACCTGGCCATAGCGAGGATCCCTCTTGAGTTCAGGATAGGTCTCGCTGGTGAACTTGCCCTGCTGGCATCTTGTCTCCTTGAGCTGGCTGGGACGGGAGCTGCTGAAGCACCGGACCGCCGACGCAACCTGGGACTGAACTTGAGGCTGAGTGCTCAGTCTGGGGGTGAGTCTTGCTGGCTTGGCCAGTCTGGCGAGGGTTGTCGTCGAGGACCGATGTCGGCAGGCCATGTTGGTGATGATGAGTCTCTGGAGTTGCAAAGAGGGAAAGCAAGGCAGAAACAAGAATAACGGAAACTATTCAAAGAACCTGGTCGTTCTTAGGTATCCCCGATATCGCTGTGTGAGTTTAGTGTCACAACGTTTCCTTCTCCTTTGGGACTCTAGACTCACTGGAACACCAGGGTTGGCTGTGGTATCGACGACTTCACCAGGGTTAACTGACACACTTGAAGCAGAGGGAGTCAGAAAGTCTCTCAGGATGGTAAGGAACTAACAAGGAGATGAGCTGACAGGTGCCAAATCCTGTCAGTGCTCTACTGGCATCTGTCAGGTCACTCTTTTACAGCCAAGGCAGGTACAGGGTCTGGCCTTTCAGCGCGTCGTCGCTCGCGCCTGCCTGCCCGCAGTTCCCGCCTGCCAACCAGCTACAGGGGCATGTCCGCTGTTGTGCCTGAGCTTGGGCCTGTTTGAGGGGACACTGACGCTGAGAGGTGGAAAGCTGTCAGCCTTCTGGGGAAGCTCCTGTTGTTGTTCGTTCGTCAAGTCGTCAGTCGTCACAGCTTCGCAGCCTCCATCCCGAACCCCAACTTCCATCCACTTGCCAACCAACATCACGACTTCGTTTCCCTTGCCAGATTTGCGACCAGTCCCGTTATTTTCTTGATCTCCCCAGCACATCAACTCCGATTTACGAAACCAGCAGCATCACGACTGATACCCAGCATTAAACTATGGCGTCCGGATACGACAGAGCTCTTTCAGGTACATCATCTCCTCCACATTCCCATGTCCATGGCTCCTCCAGCCGCGATCATGGCCCCGCTAACCCATAACCTCATCCAGTCTTCAGGTCCGTCACACCTCGACATACCACCACCATGCGATGCGCACCTCGAGATCACCCCAGCTAACGTTCGAATAGTCCCGATGGACACGTTTTCCAAGTCGAGTATGCCGGTGAAGCTGTCAAGAGAGGTACGTGCTGTCGCCTAGGCCAGGCATGTCCCAGCTCAGATGGAGGTCTAAAGGTATCTAACTCGGGGCGCACATAGGTACTTGCGCGGTGGGCGTAAAGGGCAAGGATGTCGTCGTCCTCGGTTGCGAAAAGAGATCGGCCATGAAGCTCCAAGATACAAGAATCACCCCCTCCAAGATCGGTCTTGTCGACAAGCACGCTTGCCTCGCCTTCGCCGGCCTGAACGCCGATGCCAGAATCTTGGTGGACAAGGCTCGCCTAGAAGCCCAGTCGCACCGTCTCAACCTTGAGGATCCCGTCACGATCGAGTACATCACAAAGTATGTTGCCGGCGTGCAGCAGCGGTATACACAGAGTGGTGGTGTCCGTCCCTTTGGTATTAGCACCTTGATCGTCGGCTTCGACAACGGCAGCGATGTTCCCAGGCTCTACCAGACCGAGCCCTCGGGCATTTACTCTGCATGGTCAGTCAAGACAAACCTACCACCAGACAGACAGTCAACAGGATGGAGCTAACACCCCCGCAGGAAAGCCAATGCCATCGGCCGATCGAGCAAGACGGTTCGCGAATTTCTCGAGCGCAACTACAAGGACGACATGGACCGGGAGGCTACTATCCGCCTGGCCATCAAGTCCCTTCTCGAAGTTGTGCAGACGGGCGCCAAGAACATTGAGATCGCCATCATGGCCCCCGGCAAGGAGCTCGAGATGCTCCCCGTGGAGGATATCGAGAACTACGTCAAGAACATTGAGCAGGAGAAGCAGGAGGAGGCGGACAAGAAGAAGAAGGGCCGGACTCCTGGTACGGGCACTGCTGCCATACTGACCAGGAGCCAGGATGAGCCAGGTGACCACTAAGGGGGGTTGGCAAGAGCAAGCCGAACGAGTAAAGGAGTCTCCGGCGGAGATGGGTATGGCATGATGTAGCAGAGATGCCGTGATGCTGCTGCTACTGCCAACCATGTCATGAAAACATAGAAGCCTCTTTTAGGTACAGAAATAATACCACGAATGACGACCAAGCAAGTTACTGAACTGAACGGTGGTGCGATGTGCAATATGAAGGGTGACAACCAAGCACGCTTTCTGATTATATTCTTCTAAATGGTATCTCTTTTCCCTTCCGCCCCATACTCCAACTCCAACCAGTGCCCGACCACTCAACCAAGCTTATCAACGTCCGCATCCGGGTCAAATATCGAGATCTGGTTCATGGTCGGCTTAGTGGGCTTGACACGTTCGTCCTTCAACATGCGCGCGTCCATTCTCGCATCCTCGCCTTCGACCCTGAGGGCAGCCTTGGGCGTCACGGCCTCGAGGATGTAGTGGTTGTCGCAATGCGGGCAGTACTCGTCGGCATCCTCGAACTCGGTCGCATCCTTGCGGAAACACTTTTTGCACTTTTTGCAGGCAAACGTCATCTCGAGCGTCTTTTTAAGCGGATGCGACTCGGACTCGGCGTGGCATTCGGGGCAGTCGAACCATTTGCGGCCTGGCAGGTAGGTGTAGAGTTAGGTTATGTTATGGCGATGGTTGTACAGTGGTAGGGAATCGGTTCGTCTGTTGAGGTTGAGGTTACGTACAGCATGGTGACCGGATGGAGACTTGAGCGTTTAGAACGTGTTTACTGGTTAGGAGAGGATTTGGTTAGCAGGTAGTTCGTGGTCTACTACATGTCTAGAGGTATAGTTGCGACGAGGTAAACAAGGGGACATGGAAGCCATGCCGAGGTGTTGTGGTATGGCATGGCGGAGAGAAGCTTACCACATGATGGCAAACAGGAAGAGAGACTATGCGGGAGGCGCAGTGAGGTAGATGGCTCGTTCTGATTCTTAGATTTAGGGCGTTTCGTCGTCTTGTATTCTAGTTGGTATAGTAACAACAAGTTTCTTTCGAGGGTTCTCACAGATCGCCAATGTTCTCGAAAGAAGGTTCACCGAACTTTATCACGGCACTTAACGCGATCCCGTCGCCCCCTTCAACCACCCAGACCCGACCCGACCACTCAACGCGGGGTGCTTTTCGGTGCTCCCCGGTGGGGGCGGTGACACTGTAACGGGGCGTGACTGGACAGTGACACGGGTGGAGCCTCCCTGGAGGGAATGGGGGGTCTGACAACAGGGCCCACAACAGCTTCCGAAAAGTGATGTTAACCACTTAACAGGCTTTTAAGACGAATCCGCCTGTACAAGCCCCTTTTGCCAAAAAAGTATTTTGAACTCAACAGACTTTAAAAGAAACAGGGTGTTAGGAAACTTTTTGAAGGAAGAAAAAAAACTCCCCGCCTAGGACCTTGGTCCTTGGTCGGATGTTTCTTTCTCTTCCCTAGTCCGATGTTTTTCTTCTCTTCCTAGGTCCGAGCTTCTCTTCTTCTTCCCTGTCCGGGATTTTCTTGTTCTTCGAAATTCGGAAAGAAATGGCATGGTCACGATTCGAACTGGAGGTCTACAGAATGGTTGCGATCACTACTACGGCTACGGCATATAAACATTCCAACACGGGTGTGTAGGTGTACGCGCGAGTGGTTAGAAATTAGGGCTTATATGCGGGTTGGGAAGTAGAATAGGAAAGAGCGAGGACGAAGTTGGAAAGAGAGAGAGTAAAGATTAGAAAGAATAACGGCTAGAAAAGTGAGTATAACAGAGTAAAATAGAGTAGAACAGTGTGTTTGCCCAAACTCTCTATTCAATTCAACCAAGTGCTATCGTCCCAACGGAATTCCTATCCAAAGCTCTTGTACAAGTCAATTCTAGAACGAAGTTGCTGTTATTAGCCTAACGCTCTAATTAGGCCCTGTTGTCAGACCCCCCATTCCCGGCAGGGCTGCGACTGTGCCCGTGTGCACTGAACGGTTCCCTCCACTTGGCTCCAGAAGGCTCGCTTCCCCACAAAATAAGCGTGGCTGATGACTAACTAGCGCGTCTAGCCCCTGTCCGCCTTGCTGTCACAGCGGTCCTACGGTATCGCCTTAACAATTTCCATTCCACTTAACGTTAGCAAGCCAGGCCTGTACTTGTAGAGGCTGGTACAAAAGACGGGTTTCATCATCCATTCCACTTTCCAAACTCCTTTCAACCTTTGTCTTCTTTCTTGCCACTGCACTGCGCATATCCAGTCGTCCGCCTGCTAATCCATCCCGCGCCTGGTACTTCTAGAACTGAACTGCTAGAAATAGATAAAACAGAGCAGAGACAAGAAAGAAGAACATTTTCGTCGAGATGCCGCCCAAGCGAAAAGCGGTCGGCGCCACCCAGGCCGGCGTTGCCAAAGCTGGACGCACTTCGGCCTTGTCCACTCCCGGCCCCGCGACCCCCCGCAGCCTCGAGAGCTCGTTCCAGTCGGACGGCGATGATGACTTGGACGATGACGACGTCGACGAGACCATCAAGAGGAAGGAGGAGGTGATTGCCCGTGAGGCCGACGAGTTTGTCAATACGTGGGCCGTCGATAGTAGCCGCTTCCAGAGCCGACAGGAGGGCGGCGGCAGTCATCGTGACGGCGCCACCCAGTTCTTCGGCAGCGGGAAACGCGACTTTTCGTATCTGAACTTGAAGCCCGACCACGACCAGAAGCCGCTGTGGATCGACCCCGAGAAGGGCACCATCATCCTCGAGAAGTTCAGCCCGGACGCCGACCGGGTCACCGACTTCCTCGTCACCATTGCCGAGCCCAAGTCCCGGCCGCACTTCCTGCATGAGTATCAGTTGACCGCACACAGTCTCTACGCTGGCGTCTCCATTGGCCTGCAGTCAAAGGACATTATAGATACCCTGGATCGCTTCCTCAAGACACCCCTGCCCGAGTCCATTCGCCTCTTCATTGAGTCGTGCACAAAGAGCTACGGCAAGGTGAAACTCGTCCTGAATAACAACAAGTACTTCGTAGAAAGCTCGGATGCCGAGTTGTTGCAGAAGCTGCTCCGCGATGAAGTAATCGGAAAGTGGCGCGTCCAGGGCTCCGGTGACATTACCACCTCCTATGCGCCCACCATGGGCGGCCTGGTCATCCCCGGCACAAAAGACGCTGCGGGTGTGAACCAAACAGACCTCAACAAGTCTGGCAACAAGAAGGGTGCCGAGGACGGGGCCACGGGCGCTACCGGGACTAACGAGGCGGACCTCTACGCAGCCATCAATGAGGAAGACGATGAGGACGACAAGGACGCCGTCCATGCCTTTGAGATCCCCGAAACCGCCGTCGAGATTGTCCAACGACGCTGTCTTGACCTAGGGTTCCCCATCTTGGAAGAGTACGACTTCAGAAACGACTCCAATAACGCAGATCTGGAAATCGATTTGCGGCCAAACACGCAGATTCGTCCATACCAGGAGCAGAGTCTTAGCAAAATGTTTGGTAACGGCAGAGCAAAGAGTGGCATCATCGTTCTGCCGTGCGGTGCAGGCAAGACCTTGGTCGGCATCACGGCTGCCTGCACCATCAAGAAGGGTGTCATCGTCCTGTGTACAAGCAGTATGTCCGTTGTGCAATGGCGACAGGAGTTCCTCAAGTGGTCCAACATCAACCCCGACGATATTGCCGTCTTCACGGCTGAGAGCAAGAACAAGTTCTCGGGTAATACCGGTATCATTGTCACAACATACTCCATGGTTACCAACAACCGAGAAAGGTCTCACGACTCCAAGAAGATGATGGATTTCCTCAAGAGTCGTGAATGGGGTCTGATGCTTCTCGATGAGGTCCACGTCGTCCCTGCCGACGTTTTTAGAAGAGTTATTTCTTCCATCAAGTCGCACTCCAAGCTGGGTCTAACAGCCACCCTACTCAGAGAAGACGACAAGATTTCCCACTTGAACTTCCTTATCGGTCCCAAGCTCTACGAAGCCAACTGGATGGAGTTGTCCGAAAAGGGTCACATCGCCAAGGTCCAGTGCGCAGAGGTCTGGTGTCCCATGCCCACCGAGTTCTACGACGAGTACCTTCGTGCCAACTCGCGTATGAAGCGCACGTTATACGCCATGAACCCGCGTAAATTCCAGGCCTGCCAATACCTCATCAACTACCACGAAGCCCGCGGCGACAAGATCATCGTCTTCTCCGACGAGCTGTACTCGCTGAAGCAATACGCCCTCAAGCTAAACAAAGTCTTCATCTACGGCGGCACCGGCCAAGCCGAGCGCATGCAAGTGCTCGAAAACTTCCAGCACAACCCGGCAGTGAACACGCTCTTCCTCTCCAAAATCGGCGACACCTCGCTCGACCTGCCCGAAGCCACCTGTCTCATCCAGATCTCCTCCCACTTCGGCTCCCGTCGTCAGGAGGCCCAACGTCTAGGCCGTATCCTCCGAGCCAAGCGCCGTAACGACGTCGGCTTCAACGCCTTCTTTTATTCGTTGGTGTCCAAAGACACCCAGGAGATGTACTACTCGTCCAAGCGCCAGGCCTTCCTGGTCGACCAGGGCTACGCCTTCAAGGTGATCACGCAGCTGGCCAACATCGAGAACACGCCCGACCTGGCCTTCGCCACGCCGCAGGAGCGGCGCGAGCTGCTGCAGCGCACGCTGGTAGATAATGAGAAGGGCACCGAGGACGACGTCGAGACGGATGATCTGTTCGGTAAAGTCGGGCGCGGACGTGGTGGCGCAAAGGGCAGAGCGGCGGCGGTTAGGAGAATGGCCGGTACCTTGGGCGAGCTCAGCGGTGGCCAGGATATGGCGTACATTGAGCAGAATAAGGCGGCGAATAGGGGGCTGAAGAAGAAGGGTGCTGCTAAGGCGGAGCAGAGCGCTTTCTTCAAGAAGTTGCAGAGGGAGAAGGAGAGGAGTAAGGCTTTGGCGAGACAGGGCTAGAAGAAACCGTCTTGAAGGGGTCCTTGGCTTGCACTGCTCTCTTTTTGCGCTATCCTTTTGCGGTCTCCTTTTGCGCCCCCTTTCCGTCCGTTTTGGTTCTTATCGTTTTATCAAGCCTGCGAGAAATCATAGTATAAGGGGATATCCACTTGCTGGCAGATACTGCGATTTGATTGTGGAAAAGTATCGTTACCCATAGAAGGAAAAGTAGTCTTATAAGACGAGAGATTAACAGTGCCAAATTGTGGCATTTGGTTGGATGGTCTTGAAATCATACCATAATTCAAAGGGGATAGCTTGGGATTTATACAGACAGCTGCCTCAACACCAGTTCATGCGTGACAACCTCGACCAAGTTCACTACCTCACCTATTTTTGATCATACTTACGACCAGTAGCCAAATATCTTACAGTTGTTATGCCTAAGTGACCGAGTGAGAGACGCCAGATAGGTGATGCTTTTGTCAACCACAACCAACAAGTATCTTCAGTCTCATCATTTTCCTCACCTGCTCCATCACGTACCCCATCCCTAAGCTATCACACAATCACCTCAACCCCCCCAAAGTCCCCAACACATCCTCCAAAGCCTCCACCAACTCCCCATCTCCCAACCTTTTCACCTTCCCCATCAAAACCCTCGCAATCCCCAGCACCGCGCTAGTAGAATGCACATATCTCCTCTGAACCCCCTGATGACTTCCCACCAACAACGCCGTAACAAGTTGCAGCGTGGCAACCTGGAATTCGTATACCACCAGCTTTGACTCCTTCCCTACCATCTCCACGTCTTCGTCTTCGCCGTCTTCGTCTTCCTCTGGAATATACCACGCCGCAACTTTAGTAACCAAATCCAACCACTCCTCCCTCGGCCCCGGTCTTTCTTGTTCGGCGACTTGTAGGAGGACGCGCACGATTTCGGTGCCGCGGGCTGCTTCTGCTTCGTCCACTACCCCGGAAGAGGTGGATTGGAGGATGGTGATGAGGTCATCGCTAAGAGCTTGCCAGCCTCCGTTGGAGAGGAAAGATTCCACGCCTTTACGTTCTTCAATCAACCCCTCCCAAGCCATCAACACCGGTCTTCGAAAATCCAACTTCCCTTCCCTCCCCCCACTGTTGACGGCTTGGGGGCTGCAGGAAGACCGATAAAGTTCAACAAACAAATCCCCCAACCCACTCGCCTCCTTTCTTAGTTGCTCATTATCATCTTCCCTTAACCAGATCGCCAACGCCCTGATAGCTGCTAAGATAAGCGGGTCTTTTTCTACACTATCCCGCATCGATTCCCATGATAGTGTCAGATGAGAAGCGCCGGACTGAGAATCGTGGGCCGCGGAAGAGCGAGCGGAAGGATCAAGGCCCATGGCGCCTGCTACGCTGGCGTCGAAGCGATCGCGAAGAAACTCGAGGGTGAGTGAGAAAGTCTCGGAGAGGGAGGTGCGGAGTTTTAGGAGGAATGTGGGGTCTGGGAGAACGTGGGAGTCTGAAGAGTCTGAGGATTCGAGAGAGCGGAGGAGGAAGCCGAGGTAGTGAGAGATGATGTTGAATGCTGAGCTCAGGCGACGAGAAGACTGAGGGTAAGAGGGGCTGTTGAGTTGGGATAAAAGGGTAGGGGCCGTGGAGCGGATGTCGATTAGGAGGATGGAGATGAGCAGGTAGGAGAAGGGTTTGTCGTCTGTTGGATTGGATTTGCCTTTGCCTTTGCCGGAAGGGTCATCGGTGAAGAGAAGCTGGGGAGCGACGGATGGGTAAACTTCCAGCAGGGCGGCGGCAAGATTGGTATAAGCTGCGCGGCCAGCGGGCGTAGGTCTACTGGAGACGAGGTTGCGGATGAATGAGTTGAGGGTGGGTAGCCATTGGGGGTTTGGGCCTGGAAGCACTTGGGGCTCGAGGCGGGGGAGGAGGTTGGCAAGAAAGTCGAGGAGGGTGACGGCGTCGGTGCCCTTGAAGGAGGAGACGAGAGCGGTGATGGTGTGGTCGATCTTGGTCCGCAGGAGGTCCTTGTCCGCGGAGGAGACAGATGAACTCATGGCGTTTAGCCAGGCGTAGAAGAAGATGTCGAGGACCAAGGGCTGGGAGGGGGCGATTTCGATTAGGGTGGTGACGTCGTCTAGGGCGATGAAGGCTTGGGCGCCGTCTGGCTGGGTGACGAGGGTTGAAAGGGTTTCTAGGACTAGCTTGGTTGTTTCGTTTGAACTGTTTTAATGTTAGTTTGGTCACTTGTAGATGATAGAAGGGACAATAAAACTCACCAGTTCAAAAGACAAGCCACTAAATGTGGTATCCTCTCGGTAAACCTCGAGTCTCGTTTATTTTCCTCGGGCACCAGGGCGGTAAAGGTATGGATGATGGCCACGGCCAAATCTAGCATGTCCCGGGCATTCTTATTGTCGTTCTGGGCTCCTCCTTCGGACTGGGACTGCTGACGAGAGCCGGTCTTGATTAGCCGATCCAGGAACTTTGATGGAACGCTCTTCCAGAGACTGCGAACTGCCTCTTGGTTGTTTCTCAACTCTTCGGAGTTGTCGAGTACTGACTTGAGAAGGGCGAGGCCCACAAAGCGGGATGTGTCGTCCTTTGCTTTGAGGAGAGCTTGGGCATTTTGGATGGGATCAGGCTGCCCGGTTTGTTGGGTTGGGTCACTCATGATTTGTTTTGCTTGTGATGTTGGTGATATTCTACGTGAGTGGTGTTGAGTTGAAGTTGTCGATTTTGAGAGGTGGATGATTTAAGGATGACGAAGTTTACGGCTTGCTGCAAGGACTTGTTTTCTACTCGGAAGTTTCTCCTCAAATTACTGAAAAAAATGTGAGGGCTAAGCTCAAGGCTGAATCTGAAGGCTCTCCCTCCGTTTTATTTTCAACGTCACAACCCCTCTTGATGAAGTCAACTCACTGACAGAAAATGCAAAGAAGAGAAGGGACGTCGTTGATGTAAAAGTCTTGGCATTCCCATCAAGTGGGTTCAGTCTTGGCACAATGCTTAACCCCAGGACCGCCAAGCGTTAACAGGCTTGGCCCTGTCAATGCTGTACATGTCCCTGATGCGCCCCGATAAGGACCTGCTCTTATCGCCTCTAACAACGCCGCCATCTCACTACAACTGCTGGACAACTCTCCTAACAATTCAACTACAACAAGCTACACTAAGAGCTGAGAGTTCATCTCATCGCAAACAACAAGACGACATCCACCGGCATTTCTTTTTGAGACGAGAATGGGAAATGCTCTGTCATTATATTCACTATGGCTTCTAGAAGTGCGATGATGGATGACGGGTATCCTTCCAGTTCGGCAACACCAGTATTCGACAGCCAGCATGAATGGGAAGAACACCGTCGCGCAACCATTGACGATGACCGGGACGAGTTGGATCTCTTGGGCGAGGATGACATCAACAATCACAACAGCCATGACAACGACGACATGATCCTCGATGAGGACCCCTTGCAAGATGACCTGAACCAGCCAATGTCGTTTAAGCGCAAACAGAAGCAATCCGTCTTCTCTCAACCATCGCGACTCTTCTCAGCTTTCACTGGTGGACGGTCTTCTCGGGATTCTCATGACATACCTGGCCGACCATCACCTACGTCAAACACCCGCTTGGACGGCACTCAGTCTGGGTCAAAGGATGGCGGGCCGATGGATTGGTATGTCGAGGGTCCGGGGAGGAGAGTTGGCTACGAGGACTTGACCGCCATCGACTGGATCTTTGAGTATACCAAGGAACGCCAAAGACTACGAATGCTTTCCTCCGGCTCCAACAGCCTCGTGGGTTGGATCCGCCTGCTCCTCGACAACAGCCAGGTGTGGATTGTTCTGCTGTTGACTGGTTTGGCTGCCGGTCTGTTGGCTGCCGCCATTGACGTAGCCACCGATTGGCTGGCGGATCTCAAGTTCGGATTCTGCTCAACTGTTGACGGCGGAGCTTTTCACCTGAGCAAGAGCTCATGCTGCTTAGGCTATGAGGACCACGCTCAATGCCAGGGCTGGTATCCCTGGGCCAAGGCTTTCGGTATTCACTCAGGCGGCGGCAAGTGGTTCATTGAGTACTTCTTCTACGTACTCCTAGCAGTATGCTTTTCCCCAGAGTCCGACAAGATATGAAGGCAACCCCGGCTGATCTAAGCTACAGTTATCCTTTGCCGTTTCTGCTGCCATCTTGGTCAAGGAATACGCCATTCATGCTAAGCATAGTGGTATCCCCGAAATCAAGACTGTCCTGGGCGGCTTCGTCATCCGCAGGTTTCTGGGTATCCAGACCTTGGTGATAAAGTCACTAGGTCTTGTGCTTGCTGTTGCGTCCGGCATGTGGTTGGGCAAAGAAGGCCCCTTGGTTCATGTCGCCTGCTGTTGTGCAAACGTCTTTATCAAGCTCTTCCCAAGCATCAACAACAATGAAGGTATGTAGTAACTCTACCCCTATCAATGTCCCAAGCTAACCTCCAACAGCACGCAAGAGAGAGATCCTGTCCGCCGCGGCAGCCTCCGGAATATCCGTTGCCTTCGGCTCCCCCATCGGTGGCGTGCTTTTCAGTCTTGAGCAACTCTCCTACTACTTCCCCGACAAAACGATGTGGCAGAGCTTCGTGTGTGCCATGACCGCCGCCGTCACTCTCCAAGCTCTCGACCCCTTCCGATCCGGCAAATTGGTGCTTTACCAAGTCAAGTACTCATCCGGCTGGCACGGCTTCGAACTAGTCCCCTTCGTCCTCCTCGGCATCGTAGGCGGCATCTACGGCGGCCTCTTCATCAAAGCCAACATGCGCGTCGCCGAATGGAAGAAATCCAACGCGCGCTGGCTTCCCGGTCCCGTCACCCAAGTCGCCCTCGTCGCGGGCTTAACCGCCCTCATCAACTACCCCAACACTTACATGCGCGCGCAAACGTCCGAACTAGTCTCCAACCTCTTCACCGAGTGCGCCAAGATCGTCGACGACCAATTCGGCCTCTGCAAGACGGGCGCCGCCTCCTTCGGCACCATCGCACTACTTATCTTCGCCGCCATCCTCGGCTTCTTCTTCGCAGCCGTGACCTTCGGCCTGCAAATCCCCGCCGGAATCATCCTCCCTTCCATGGCCATCGGCGCCCTGACCGGCCGCGCCCTGGGCATCCTCATGGAACTCTTCCAGCGCTCTGCCCCCAACTTCCCCCTCTTCCTCCACCAATGCGAGCCCGACATCCCCTGCATCACGCCCGGCACCTACGCCATCATCGGCGCCGCCGCTTTTCTCGCAGGCGTAACCCGCATGACCGTCTCCATCGTGGTAATCACCTTCGAACTCACCGGCGCCCTAACCTACGTCTTACCGATCATGATCTCGGTGATGATCTCCAAATGGGTCGGCGACGCCTTTTCCCGTCGCGGGATCTACGAATCCTGGATCGGTTTTCAATCCTACCCCTACCTGGACCCCAACAACTCGGGCGAGGACCTAAGTCCTCTAATCCCCGATGTTCCCGCTTCACAAATCATGACCCGCTTGGACTCGGACCTCATCGTCCTGACCGCCACAGGCCACACCATCGCCTCCCTAACCAAAATCCTCGAAACCACCCCCTACGCAGGTTACCCCGTCATCTCCAACCCCCGCGACGCCATTTTACTGGGTTACATCTCCCGCGCCGAACTATCTTACATCCTGCTCTCCCCGCACGGTCGAGCCGCTGCCGGGAGATTACCGCCCGAAACGGAATGCTTTTTCAGTCATCAACCGCTTGCGGACCCGTTGACTACGTTAGACCTCAGACCGTGGATGGATCAGACGCCGCTTACCCTTCCCGGTAGGAGCCCGTTGCATTTGGCCGTGAGTTATTTCCAGAAGTTGGGGGTAAGGTATGTGCTTTTTGCGGAGAGGGGGATTTTGCAAGGGCTGTTGACGAGGAAGGATGTGTGGCATGTTATGAATGGGGCGGAGGAGAGGGTGAGGGATGCTGCGGGAGTGGACAATATGGGTGGGAATGGGAATGGGAGTGGTGGTGGTAGTGGGAATGGGAGAATGGGAGGTGGACGGGGGAGGGAGGAAGGAAGGGGGGAGAGTGCTGGGTTGTTGGGTGTTGAGAGGAGGGATTATTTTCAAGGGCAGGGTGGGACGAGGGAAGGGAGGAGTGGGAGTTTTGCGGGGAGTAGTGAGGGGAGTATATTGTAAATTGGGGTTGCTAACATGAATGTGATGTTGGTATGTTCGCGCATGATGATACTGAACGGTTGTGTTGTTTAGATTAGCGGTTGTAGCGTATAGATGAGTGGTATCATTTTGCTAGTTAGATATCTTTACAACTGAAAGATACAATACCCTCTTGAGGCATGCATCGTTTGCTTATCCCTTTCTCTTATCCTTACTCCTATCCTTACCCTTACTCCTACTCTTATCCTTACTCCTACTCTTATTTTTTGCCCATGTTCAAACAACAATACTAGTACAGTAGTATTACACTACTTCCCACACCTATATACACATACACCTATCTACTTGAATCGGTTTAATATCATATCTAACCAATTTCCACGCCTCTCCCTATTCGATGCGCCATGTTCACGCTATGACATATCCGGCACAGGAGCGGGTTGGAAGCGAGCCTCCGCTACGGGTGCTGGGGCTGGAGGCTGTGGTGGTTCGGCTGGTTCGACTGGCTCGGCTGGCTGGGTTGGAGTTGAAGCAGGAGCAGGAGCCGGAGCTGCAGCCGCCGCTGGATTTTGGATTGGAGCAGAAGCTTGCGAAAACGGGCTTTGCGGTTTTGATGCCTGGGGTGTTGACTGTGATTTCGATGATGAAGTGGATTCCGGGGGTGGTGGTGGTGGCTGTTGCGTCTCCGCGTCATCCACAAGTTTGAACTGAGCTTGAGTTTGGAGTGGTGGCGTTGATAGTTGCGGTGACGGTTTTGCTGCGGTTGCCGCCGTCGCCGCCGTCGCCGGCTTAAAAGTAGGGGGTGCAGAGGCACTTGTTGCTTTGGGTGGAAGAGCAAGATCATCGATCGGCTCCAGCTTGGCCTGAACCACCGGCCCCGTCATCGTCGCTGGTAACGAGGACGTAGATGTCTTCCGTTTGAGCTCGGGCAGTATAGTATCCTTGCTCTTGCTCCTCGCCTTCGTAGTCACCTCTGTGCCACTTGCCCTTCGTGGCAGCTGTGGCAGCTTTGGTTCCCTCAGGGGCGGTAGTTCAGTGGCCTGAACGTTATCCAGTTTCTTATCCCCGGCCTCCACCTCCTTGGCCTTTTCAGAAGCCTGTTTCTCCTTCTCTTTCTCCGCTTCCTGAGCCTCTTTCAGCTTCGCTAGCTTGGCTGGATCCTCTTTTGGTGTCGACCTCTTCCCGTTGGGGTTCAAGAACCTTTCTGGTACTCCCTTGGCCGCGTACGTTCCGCTGCCTACATACGCCCCTATCAGTGCGCTAAATTTGTAATCACCCCTGTGCACGCGCTGGATTTCGCGGTAGGCGTAGGCGTTGTAGTAAGGGAGGCCGGTCTTGGGGTCCCGGTAACGGGCTGGGTGACCTGTTACGACGCAGAGTGGAGGGTGGGCGGGTTCTTTGATGATTGTTAGTAACTGAAGATAAGGGGGAATGCTATCGAGCAAAAAAGGGTAACTCACTGGCAAGTTTCTCCATCCTCCTCCCAAAGATAATCTGCGTCTGAACTTGCTTGTCCTTGATGGCAGCTTCATCGAAATTCTGGAGAATGATGCAGCTACGGGTGACCTTGTTGACCGTTTTCCCTTCTTCTCCTTCGGCGGCAGGTTGATCAGTGGGTGCGGCTGGTCCATCCGGGGGTCCATCTGATCCCTTCTCCGCGTTTTCCGGTTTATTTTCCTTGTTGCTTTCATCGCCCTTGCTATCCTTATCACTCTTGTCGTCCTTCAGTGGCACCGCCGATTTATTCTCCTTGTTTGATTTCTCGGGGCTAACTGTGGCAGGCTGCGAAGAGGGAGGCGTCGGAGCCTGCTTAGTCTGAATAGTAGTTGTAATTACTGTAGTAGCTGGTGAAGGTGTATCACGAGGAGGTAGATCAGCAGGAGGAGCTGGTGCTGGGATGTGTGCGGGCGCAAAGGTGAGGGTGGTAGTAGGGGCCGGTGTCACCGGCGCAGACATGACAGGAGGAGCTGAAGCAGGCGCAGGCGCAGGAGTGCTCAACCCTCCAGAAGACGGAGGCATTGAAAGGGGCGAAGTAGTGTTCGGCGGCGCAAGAACGTTAGACATCCCATTGCTAAACGGAAATGCTAGCCCGGGCATCTGGGCATCGAGCATAGGGGGTGCAACTCCTGCTGGTGGGGCTAGGACAGGAGCGGCTAGAACTCCTGATGAAGGCGCGGGCTTGGTTTCGAGCGGCGGCGGAAGAGGGATAGGTGGCGGGGCCATAGGTCCTCGAATAGGTGCGAGTGTAGGAGGTTGTGGTGGTTGTGGCGGTTGTGGTTGTTGTGGTTTTTCGGGCGCATCCGTCATAACAACGTCTGGTGTTGATATTGGTGCCTTTGGCTGTTCGGGCAATGCTGTTGTCGGGCCTGCTTTTTCTACTGGTGCCTCCGCCTTAGTGTCCTGTTTGGTTGCCGCCTCCGCCGGCTGGATATCTCCCTTCTCAGTCGATGATGTTTGCTTAGAGGCTTCCTCAGCCTTGGCTTTCTCTTTCTCGGCCGCCTCCTGAGCGGCAAGAGTAGCACTAACTGACTGCCTCTTCCTCCTAACCGGCTTCTCCTCCATAGACACCATCTTGCCAACGTGTTTCTGTTGTCCTTCCTCTAACGTCTGGATACCGCTCCAAAAAGTAACCACCGGGCCGTCCAGCTTACGATTGTTCAAAGCCGCGATCTTTCTTAGGCGTTCTTCTTCCCTCACCTTCTCCGCCTCCTCCCATCTATTCAAGCTCTTCTCATTCCTCTTTTCCACCAGAGCTGCCTCGGCCAGTCGCTCGGCCTGTGTCATCGGTGGCTTTTTTAATGCCTCCAGCCTTTTTGCGTTTTTCTCCATCTTTTCCATCAACTTCTTCCGGCGGATCTCGTCATCGATCATCTTCTGATGCAGCTGTTCCTTGCTCATCTTGGTCGTCCTGCGCTCGGACGCTCGCGTGGGCATATCGGCCGGGGTCGGCAACCAACTCGTCCTTTCCGACTTTTTCTTGGGTCTAGGCGGGCGGGGTGTCGGTCCTTGCCGAACAGAGGAGGCAGCAGGAGTGCCTGTCGTCGACGGGGCGGGACTTCCGGCGGCGCTATCCCCTGTGGCTGACGGCGGATGCTCGATGCGGACCTTTTTCCTGAACTTCATGGGAATAGCCTCCTGAGCTTTCCTCTTCCGTTGCGCGTTCCTCTTTTCCCTTGCCTGGCGCTCCAGCTCCTTTTCTCCTTCGAGGTCGTCGGCGGCGGCGCCCTCCTTGTCGTCTTCGTCGTCCGAGGACGAGTCCATCTGGACATCGGACGCGTCATCCTTGTCTTCGTCGGTAAAGCCAGCGTCATCTTCGTCTTCGGCAAAGAGGAGTTCGAGATCCGAGTCTTCGGCGGCGGGCTCCTCGTTGGCGAGCATCGACTTCATGCGGTTACCAGCCGTGGACCGCTTCGCGCGCGACGTGGCAAGCCATTCCATCTGCTGCGGCTGTTGGGCGGCCTCGCCGTCGTTGGGAGTTTCGACATCGCTATCGTCCGAGGAATCGCTCCAATCTTCTTCGTTGATCTCTTTCGGCAGGGGTAAGTCAGGATGTTTGTGTTTGGGATCAAGATTGAGATCTATGGTCGTCATTTTTGCCGTCGATATCGCCCACTTTGCGAGAACGCAGAATAACTGGTGTCTAACGATGCGCCGCGTTTACCAGTTCATCCTTGGAAAAATATTGGTGGTATCGGGTGCTGATACCGGGTTGTTGAAGAGAGAACTAGAAGTGACAGGATCGTGTATAGTCGAGGCGTATAAAGATATAAATGCGCTTGTTGTTGGAACCAGTGCTGAATCGAATGACGCGTGGTGATAACTTTTCCCTTCCAGAAATCTTGATGTTGTTTGGTTGAAGATCGAAAGATCTCCAAATTTCCACTAGTGTATATAGTACCTTTACTGTGTAGGCGGTACACCTACCGCTGCTCGTGAAAACTGAATGCTAGGGACATGCTCCCCGGGATTGTCCCTTCCCCGCTATAACTTTGACATTCACATCACCCACCTGAATCCCAGGGCGACCAATCACCATGTTCCTGAAATCCGAACCCCACGGTTCATGCTTCATGTTCCTTTTTGGTGCAGTTGCCCTGAGTTTTCCCTGTTGCTGGTACCGCTCTTCAGCTGCTGGGCTGTTCACTGTTTTTTTTTTTCAAGATCGCAATGCGAGGTCAGTGACAGCGGGAATCTGGTGGTCCGATAATCGCCGCCCGGCCGCCCGGTTCGAGACTAAAGCTGAGGATGGCCCCACTACCCGGATTCCGTCATTCGGTACTTGGCCCCCCCACGCTCCCGTAACTGGAAACGGATGAGCCGTTAGTCATTCTTTGGATGAAAGTAGTGTTTCGGAATAATTCATTCTCTTTAGATTCTCCTCTCTCTTTTTGTTCCCTCTCGTGACAATTGTCTGCATGTCATACTGAAGCCTGTAGCGCACGCGCACTCGTTCCTGTCCCTCCCTGCATATACGATCCCCGATGTTCCGTCACGGCGTCCGTACCTTTGCGACCACCTCCCTCCGGAGGATGGCCGCGGTCGCGCCGCAAGAGCCCTCCCAATACCTTCTTAACGTCTCCAAGGCGCAGGGTATCGCCCAGGGCTTGACCGGAGGTATGCTTCCTTTCCTAGTCATATCCTATACACCATTTTTAAGAAAAGAACATACCATTAACCTCCCCCCTCTACCTTAGCTATCGGCAACACCCCCCTCATCCGCCTCAACCGACTCTCCGAAGAAACCGGCTGCGAAATCCTCGGCAAAGCCGAGTTCATGAACCCCGGCGGTTCCGTCAAAGACCGCGCGGCTCTGTACGTCGTCAAGGACGCCGAGGAGCGTGGCCTGCTACGCCCAGGCGGCACCGTCGTCGAGGGAACCGCCGGCAACACCGGCATCGGCCTGGCGCATGTGTGCCGCTCCAAGGGCTACAAGCTGGTCATCTACATGCCCAACACGCAGTCGCAGGGCAAGATCGACCTGCTCCGCTTGCTGGGCGCCGAGGTGTACCCTGTCCCGGCCGTCGCGTTCGAGAACCCGGAGAACTACAACCACCAGGCGCGCCGGCACGCCGAGCGCTTGGACAATGCCGTGTGGACGAACCAGTTCGACAACATTGCCAACCGGAGGGCGCACATCGAGACGACCGGCCCCGAGATCTGGGCGCAGACGGGAGGCAAGGTCGATGCGTTCACTTGCGCGACGGGCACCGGTGGAACGTTCGCGGGCACGACTAGGTATCTGAAGGAGGTTTCGGGTGGCAAGGTCAAGGCTTTCTTGGCTGATCCCCCTGGAAGTGTGTTGCACTCGTACTTCAGCTCGGGCGGCAAGCTGATTGAGCGCAGCGGGTCGAGCATCACGGAGGGCATTGGCCAGGGCCGCATCACCGACAACTTGAAGCCGGATGTGGACTTGGTTGATGGATCCATGACCATCAGCGACGAGAAGACCATTGAGATGGTGTACAGGTGTCTGGATGAGGAGGGTCTGTACCTTGGCGCCAGCTCGACCCTGAACGTTGTTGCGGCTAAGGAGGTCGCGGAGAAGCTCGGAAAGGGATCGACGGTTGTGACGGTGCTGTGCGATGGTGCGTACAGGTATGCGGACCGGTTGTTCTCGAAGAAGTGGTTGGAGCAGAAGAACCTTTTGGGCGCGATCCCCGAGCACTTGCAGAAGTACATCGTTCTGCCATAGTCGGGACAGAAAGGAAACATAAACAAACAAACAGAAAGAAGAAGACAGATGGTTTATTGTACATAGCAGGTAGTTGGGTATCGTTCATGAAAAAAAAAGTTTCAGGGTTCGTCTACTTTTGTGCCATTTGTCAACTCATGGTATCTTACAGTCCGTCATACATCCTACATATACAAAGCTAGTCGCCTATACGTACCATACCTCGCGAGAGGATGACGAGAGAAAGATTGGAAACAGCTCGTTCTGTTAATCATTGCCTACAAGCGTTTATTTCTTTCCACCGACAACCATCTCATAAATCTTCTGACCGGCCATGCCATCGTCAACCTTGGCATAGGCCAACTGGCTCTCAGCCTCGACAGCAGCCGCCCTGTTGATCAACTGAGCCGCCAGCTGGCCATGCCCGGTCTGCCCGACGACATTGGCCGCCTGCTTCAAGCCCTGGAGCACGAAACTAGCATAGCGAAGGTGCACTTGGGGCTTGATGATGTACCGGAGATCGACCCTGGCAACGTAGGCCTCATCCGTGTACATGTCCAAGAGGGCCTTGTCCGCGGGCCACAGCTTGACCAGCTGCTCGGCGTACTTGACGAGGTTCTTGACGTCGTTGGCGCTGTTGAGCTGCTGTTCCGAAGTCTGTCCGGTTGCGCGGCGAGCAGCGAGCTCGGCCGCCAAGTTTAGCCTGGCGGCGAGGAACTGAGGGTCGCGGTGGTACGGGAACCTCGTAAGGGCCTGCTGCCTCTTGCGGTCCTTGCTCATGTGTCTCTCGTCGCCCTCCAGGGCTTCCAAAATCTCCTGAACCTCCTTAAGCGCCTTGCGCGTCTCGGGCTCGCTGTAGTCGCTCTTCCAGGCGGAACGCTGAATCCAGTGCAAGATCTCGTTGACGGTCTCGTGGCGCTCGAGCGTGAAGCCGGTGCGCTTGACGTCGCGGACCATGTTCAGGATGAGCTGCAGATGGCCGGCCTTGCATGCTTTCCGGACAATCTGGGCAGAGAGCCAGTATGGGAGTGTGCGGTTCGCGCGGTGCATACCCTCGAGGAGGCCGGAAAGGTTGGCAAAGTCGCCGCCGTTCTTCATGTTCAGGAGGGCGGCCCGGATGTTCTTGGGGGTGTTGGGCATGTCCGTCAGCATGTTGATGTAGCTGAACCTTTGGGGCTGGCCATCGATCTGGATGGTGACGGGATCGTGCGCAAGCTCCTTCTCATACTTCTTGTTGAAGATCTTCTGTCGTAGTTCGGGCGGCAGGTAGGTGGGAAGAATGACCTTTTCACGGAGGGTCTCGAGGGCTTCCTTGAGTTCGGGGGACGAGGTCTTGTTGAAGGAGACGACGGGGTAGGTGGCTGTAGGCGGAGGTGTTAGCAAGTCTGGATGAAGACAGCCATGTAGTGACGGCTGCCATGAAGCCGAGCGGGGTTAAATCGCATTCGCATATCGAGCTCCAGCGACAGATGCGACAGATGGTGACGGTTTGGGAGAACATGCCTTGGCGAGGTACGGTCGACGACAAGCATCTGGATTGCTGCGCGGGCTTCGAAAGAGCCTCGGGGACTGCCCTGCACCCTACCCGGAGGGCATGCTGGGGAGCTCTGCCGGCCATGTTGGTGTGCGGTCGGTCGGGGTTGGTCGGACGCGACCGGACTCGGAGGGGACGGAGGACGAAGAGGGAGTCGGGAGTTGGAGACCAGAGACCGGAGTCGACTGGAGACAGGAAACCGGACGGACGTAAATAAAAGTGGTTCTTCGATGTTGAATTCGCGACCCCAACCGTGCGAGCGGACCCAAGAGAGGCGTGAGGGGATTGTCGCCAAGGGAAAAGCGCAAGACAGCCCGCCGTCAAAAAGTCACCCCCCTAGCCGCGAAGGAGACCTGTGATTGGGCCTTACACTTTTTTATGGGCCTTGTACCTTGCGCACGGCCAATCGGGAGCCAGCACCGTCTTGCTCGAAGATCCATTTTCCAACGTCTTGTGCAGCCTGCCCGCCCCGGGTCCCGCGAATTCGACCTTCGGCCGTGGAGGAGAGCTACCACTGCTTCGCCAATTCCACTTCTGGCGGTCCAGAGAGTCCGACTCCGAGTCCGGGACACCGCACACGACAACACACCATGAACGTGACAGCACCGCTCTCCCGACGGCCTCTGGGCTGCCTCAAGGCCGGCCTATGCCAGTCCCTCATCCGGGGCTATGCGACAGCCGTCGCTGCTTCCACCACCCAGTCTACCGGCGCCCTGCCCGATCACAACTTTTGTACGGCTTCACATCACGTCACTACATCATGTAATCATGTCAACTAATAAACATGCATCACAACAGTCAGGATCGCCGATAAGAAGACCAAACAGACTCGCACCGCTTTCGCCGTCTTCACACCCCCCAAGAACCCGACGACCCCTCCTCCCTCGAGCGTAGTAACCAAGTCCAAAGCCTTCAAGATCGCCAACTCGAAGCTGCCACCGCTCATGACCAAGCCTCCCTCGGACCCGATGCCGCTCCTGACCCAGCAGCAGATCGCGCGCATGGACCCGACCGGTGCGCGCACCGCCCTCTTCTCCAAGGCGCGCCACGCCGCCCGCGTCGGCGACGTGCTCATGGTAACGCACCGTCGCGGCGGCGAGCCGTTTGCGGGCGTGTGCCTGGCCATCCGCCGTTCGGGCATCGAAACTGCGATCCTCCTCAGGAACCACCTCGGCAAGGTCGGCGTCGAGATGTGGTACAAGATCTACAACAAGAACGTGGCGGGCATCGAGATCATCAAGAGGCGGGCCAAGCGCGCGAGACGCGCCAAGCTCATGTACATGCGCCAGCCCAAGCACGACATGGGCAGCGTTGAGCAGTACGTGTTTGCCTGGAAGAAGATGAGGAAGGTGTTGAGCAGTAAGGGCTTGACGGGCGGTACTGGTGGCGGTGGTGGAAAGCAGAAGGGTCAGGAGTCTAAGAAGAAGAACTAAGCTTCTTTGGGCCTGAATGGGTGAGGATTGGCTGAGTGAGGGAGGGGACTATTCTCTGAGACTTATGGGATATCCCCTTTTTTTGAGGAAGCTATCTACAGTGACCTCGAAGTGAGAGTAAAGCCGGGATCTGTGAAAAGGGGGAACAGACGACCGCTGTGTATACCATGTACATGTATGATAAATCCCCGGGGCAAAAGAATTCTATGGGTTTTTCTAAAGTCGCCCGGTCCGGTTGAGTTCGTTATGCGGCAGTGTCTGGATATCACATGAAGAGAGGGTTCTCTTTGTCAGAGATGGGATGTCAAAGTCGTGAGGTATTGGTCGGAGTCCAGCGTCGAGGCGTGATGCACATGATGTTCAATGAACTTTGGACATCTGGAGACAACTCGGCGGGAAAGTAGTTCAACCCTGAAGAACGGCTTTGGGGCTTTGTCTTTATTGGACCTTTGTTCAAGCTTCCTTACTGTCTAAGCCTCCTGAACTCCCACTTCAGATACCAACGATGGTGACCGAATATGGCTCAATCCATTCTGAAGCCAATATACGCTGGTAACCCACCTTCAGTGCCAGACATGTAAGTAAACAATCCTGCTGACATGTGAACTCCAACTTCGGACTCTCCGTGTTCCCATTACAAACTCACCCACACCGAACAAGGCAACAGAAGAACGGTGAGAGGGTCAACTCGACTTGCACCACTCAACGCTGGTAACATGTACACAAAACACACAGCCACAAAAGCTGTCAAACAGACTAAGCTTATTCTCCGCCAGGGCGTTACTGCATGGTTAATAGACGTCTGCAAAACATCAATGTCGTGGTAGGTATTCTCAACATGGACTGTAGCATGATTACAACTCGTTTCCCATCCGGGTCCTAATCCGGGTGTGGATCGAGATTTCATTAATAATCTAGTTGCACTCGCGAATACTTATTGCAGAAGCGATATCAAGATCCATGTTGTTCATCAGGGGTTTTCCTTCTTCTCTGCATTGGTGGATGAATGGAAGAAAACAACGCTCGGTTTCTTGGTGTGTATGTATGTATCTACATATGTACGGGATAGTCTCGTGAAAACCATAATCCAGCTACTGCAAAGCCCTGGCAGATCTGACCAGAATCTCCTGTAGGTAATCAGATCCAACCAGCATACAGGTTGCTTATGTCAGGTCTCAGAAATCTCAAACCCTGAAGCACACCAATCTGCGCCCTGCTCTTTACTGTGCTTGAAGCTACTTAGCAGACCTGCTCAAATCTGCTCAAATCTGCCAGGAGTTTGCAGTAGCTGGATTCTGATTTTTCGCGAGACAATTAGGTACCCGTGGAGATGAGGGTGCCTTTTGTGGAGTTGTCAAGGATAGGAAAGTACAAGTACAGAGTTCACAGACCATTCAGTGACCATTCGAATCACAGTCTCGTCCTGTCTTGTCCCATATGTAAAAAAAGGTAGGACTGGAGGGAGTGTATGACAAGGCTTCGTCTACACACATACATACAACCAACGTCCCAACCTCCATCACACATCACACAGCTTTAGCACCCCAGAAAATCATCGCTTAGATAAACGAGCCGTCCAATTGGTAGCCTGTCACTGCTCCTGTTCGGCAGTTGAAACCCGAAACCGGTACTCCCGAACGTCATTTTAAGAAGAAGGGCTTACGCATTTGTAGACGAGAAGAAAGGGTGGACGAAAAGCTTGGCACCACCATCTTCAACCTTATGTACACTACACAGTAAACCCGGGAGATTTTAGGGATGCTTAACCAAGCCAATCCTTCCACATCAAGTTTTCTTGGCCGCAATCGTAGCTAGGCGATTGGGTATTCGGGGTTTAAAGCCGGGTGCGCAGGTGCGCCTTCAGGGTTGTGAAACAGGTCAGAGCGTGTACGGAAGGGGCGTATGAGGTTGTACTTAGCTTCCATTTCCACTTGTTGCTTGAACAGGTGAACTGAACTGAACTCGAGGATGGAGAGAAAGAATTGAGCTCTTTTGTGTTGTCGAGATCACTTTGAATCTTTGACCTCCCATTGTCAATTCCATATTATCAAGTGATCAATGGCTCGGTGTCAGATAAACACATCTTTTTCGAACAATTAAATTGTTCAGGCTTCTTTTCTCAAGAGTGTCGATGATTTCTGTGGAGGTTAGGCTCAACTGCAGTCTAATTATTGACATTGGATGAGGGGTAGCTGCAAGCTATCGTAGATGCGTAGATGCGTGGTGCGCATTGGGAACGTGTCATCTGAACAGTGATGAGGTGGTCGTCGACCGCTCTCATCGGGACACCCACCACCCCGGACTCTTTCCCGTGTGGTCTATATTCGGTACCTACAACGAGCATCGCGCAATGTCGTCAATGGAACCCTTTTGTCAACCTTAAGTTGTTGACCGCAAGATCGCTCGAACGAACCCCGTCAGCTTCCGTCGCTTCCACTTCCACCTACATACAGCAAGCAGACAGACTGCTTGCATCTCAATGCTTTGCTTTTCCCGCGGTTGCATGGACATGCTAATTGCTATTAGACCTGCCCTGCCGCCCCTGCACTCCGATTGCTGCCGCTGCCGCTGCGGCGTTGCCGTTTGATGTCCTTTTTGATGAGATTGCTTGTCTCCTCCCAGAGTTTCCAATTCCAAGGTTGTTTTAGCGGCACAACCTTACGCCTTCAATATGCAAACTGCAGTGTTTCGGCCTTTTGCTGATCTCTTTGATAGGGGATTGTATATCCGTCGCTATTGGATGCCATCGATGACGTTAGTTGAATAATGCAAGTAACCACGCTTTTAAACCCGACCTGACCTTCGTCAACTCATCACCCGAACTAGTCGATGACCCGATGTTTCTAGGGGCCATTTTGGAATACTTGGCAAGCTTGGTTACGGATTCACACAGCCAGAACCAACCAACCCAAAATGACTGATCACCGTCGACTCAACTCAAATGTCATTGTGTGCCCGACGATGACCGGCTCTGCGGATGACCACCCCCTGACAGTGACCGTCGTGGAGTGAGGTTTGCCGACGGCGGTGGTGGTCTTTGCCTCTTGAGGCCCTCCAGTCGGCTCGGGTCGTGGCCCAAGCCACCCCAAGTCCCGGAGGAATGCCCCAACTTCCACCATGGCTCCATGATGGCTTTGTTGGGGTTGGGGACGGGAAGAGCAGCGAACAGCGAACATAGGCCCCTGCGGCCCTTGTCTGTGTCTGACAAGTCTGTTCTCTTTCAAGTTGGCCCCCCGTCGTTCCCCGTCATAAAGCTCGGGACGTGTTCTTTGTTGATCCGGGAGCCCGAGGTCTTTTACATGTTACGAGTCCCCTTTCTGACTTTTCTCCCTCTTTCTCGTCCCCCCTTTGACGATTCCATCAACTCACGACTCGGCCCATACCCCACGTGCTGAAACTGGAACAGTGCTGGACTTCATGGTTCATCAATCGGGACTTTAAAGTGTTATATATGCATGCGCTAGCGCACCCTTGGAGCCGTTGTGGATCCGATTGATGCAACCCGCCAGCCCCTCCGACAGACTGAACTCGAACTTTTCTCTATCGGCTTTTTTATCAGTCAACCAGCAATAACCCTGACTCTTGGCTGGGGCCACCCGATTTTCAACGCCACCAACCCTGGAAAGACCGGATTACGAAGGGCTACCCTTCACCAGTCCCTGTGGCTTGGCGGCAACCTTCTGACGGCACCCTCTTTGCTCCGAGTTCTCTGTGATCTAGCATCTGGGTCTTGTTCTTGGCTCTTGCTTGGCATTTTAAGAAGCGGTGCCTATCACTTCGCTTTCTGCTGTGGTGTCTGTACTCCTCGAACTTTTTTGAGGATCGGGTCCAAAGTCAACATTCGGATTGCGCCTTTGCGACTTTGAGGTCATCCGGGACACAGACTATTGTCTTTGAGGGCTTTAAAAATCAGCCCCAGGTCCGGAAATAAGAGAAGGAAACGAAAACCCTCGGTTGCTGGTCCTGTCCTGTCCAGTTCCTGCCACCCGCACGCACCTACCTTCCACCTTTTGCTCGGCCAAACCCCCCCTGGACTGGAAACGGCAACGCCGCAACGGAGACTTCAGTCTTCATCCTCAGTCGAAACCACCAAAAGCAACAAACAAACTGGAGTCTCTCGTATTTCACTCTACAGGACGAGTGGATGCAATCATCACTTCTTATCAATCCAATTCCGTCCTCATCCTATCCCTCCTTCTCTCTCTCGTCCCGCCACAAACCTTTATCACTGGATCCTTCACTACTCTCTACTTCTTCCTATAATTCTTAATCAATAACCTTCAATTGCTTTTCTTCCTCAAATACCCCAGGCCCCGCCCCTCCATCACATATATACTTGTGGTCAACCCTGCCCTTGTCTTAATCCAGTAATCCTTTCTGTTGATCTCTCAACCGTCTGTTACCACACCACCCTGCCACACCCTTGAGCAGACTCTGGCACGCCGAGACTTCGACCAACCTTTTTACTTTTACTACAAATAGGATATCGGTACCTTCCTAAAGGCACATCACCAGTTGCCGTTCCGACCTTTGCGTCGACTTCAGGCGATTCTGGAGCCGTCTCCGTTCCTGTTTCTCCAACCCCCGTTCCCCTATCCCCTATTTGCCTGACGACAACTTTCACCACTCAGAGGCGAACTTTTTACGATAATACCACCTCCCGCGATTGTCGCCCACCATGGAACGACTTCGCAGTATAGCCCAGGACAAATGGACGCGGATACGTCACCATATTGGTTTTCGGCCTAGGAGACTGGTGACCGAAGCCCACTTCAAGTATCAAACAGTACACTGTAAGTTCTTACCCCCACCCCCATGAACAATGTTTCCATGCTAACTGTGAATAGATACCCTTATCATCGGCCTCACAATAGTCGGGTCAATTCTTATTTACGCCTCTAACAGGGGCAAAATCGCCTATGTGGACGCCCTCTTCTTCGCTGCTGGGTCGTGTACCCAGGGCGGCCTCAACACCATTGATCTTAACCTGATCAACACCTTTTCCCAGGCCGTCATCTTCTGCCTTACCATGCTCACTAATCCGATAGCAATCGGCTATTACACGGTTTCCCTACGAAGATATTGGTTCGAAAAGAAGTTGCAGACCATCGTCCAGGATGCCAAGCAGCGGAGAGGCACGATTTCAAAGTCAAAATCGCAGATGCGCGCCGACATGCTATCACAGGCCGAAAGAGGTGTTGCTGGCAGAGAGATCACCGTTATGCATGGTTCTGGGAGTCCACGCATGACCAACGACGGCATCATGTTGGGCTCGTTCAAGAAGCCTACATACGATAGCCGCGCGCCCCCCGATCAGCGAGACCCCGATCAGCGAGACCCCGATCAGCCCGAAGATACCCGTCGACAGCCCGAGATCAGGTTCGCCGGCACCGTGAAGAAGAGCGATGGACTTGGCTTGGATGCGATCAAGCTTCCCCCCCTTAGGTCGGATGAGGAGCATATCGCCATCCTTGAGAGACAGCGCAACCGAGACGACGAGGTTCTTCGAATTCCCGGTCCGAGAGATATGGAGCGAGGCGCTAAGCCTAGACGGGTCGACGATTCCGCCGAGGAGGACGACCGCGAGCCAGCCCAACCTACGCCCATGGTGATGCTAAATGGCCGTCCACAAGCCATTACCATCGAGGAGCCCGACAGGAACAAGCTGCACGAAACGCTGACGGAAGATATTGTCGACGATGCGAAGACGTTCACCCACTCTTTCGTGCCACAAATAAACCATCTCAAATTCAGGAAGAACACACGGACATCTACCATGAACCGTGTTGACGAGGAGGTAGACCCTAAACTGCAGCATACGAATTCGAGGATGTCTAGGCGCGCATCTCTCTCAGCCATGAGGTCGGCCTTTACCAGAGACAAGATGGACCCTACGCCCTACCTCAGTTGGGAGCCGACACTGGGACGCAACTCTCAATTCCACGACCTGACGGAAGAGCAGCGCGAGGAGTTGGGAGGTATTGAGTACCGTGTTCTAAAGTTGTTGCAGAAGATCATCCTCTGCTACTTCTTCGGTTTCTTTCTGTTGGGACTTGTCGGTTTGCTGCCGTGGATCCTCAAGGAGGACCGCTGGGGTCAGGTTGTCGACCAGGCTGGCCAAAGCAGAGTCTGGTGGGCCTTCTTCACCGCGAACTCTGCTTTCAACGACCTGGGCCTCACCTTGACCCCCGACAGCATGAACTCGTTCAATACCGCTGTCTGGCCCTTGCTGTTGATGAGCTTTCTCATCATTCTTGGCAACACCGGCTTCCCCGTCATGTTGCGTTTCATCATTTGGGTCATGTCCATCGTTGTGCCGCGCGACTCGGGCCTTTACGAGGAAGTGCGATTTCTGCTTGACCATCCTCGTCGCTGCTTCATTCTCCTCTTCCCGTCCGGGGCAACGTGGTGGCTCTTTTTTATTCTAATTGGGCTCAACTGTGCTGACGTTGTCTTCTTCGTCGTCCTGGACCTGGGATCGGGACCTGTCGTCGACTTACCTGCCGGTATCAAGGTCCTTAACGGGTTCTTCGAGGCAGCCTCAACGAGGACGGCTGGCTTTTCCTGCATCAACCTCGCGGCTCTGCACCCGGCCGTCAAGGTGTCGTACATGATCATGATGTACATCAGTGTCCTCCCCATCGCCATGTCTATCCGTCGCACAAACGTATACGAAGAGATGTCTCTGGGCATCTACCATAATCCTGAAAGTGAGGAGGAAACTCCTCATCCGTCCAGCGATTTGTCGTACATCGGCTCTCATTTGCGTCGCCAGCTCTCTTTCGATTTGTGGTTCATTGCCCTCTTCTTCTTCATGCTCGCCATCTCGGAAGGCACGCGGATCATGAACGGTGAGACGGATATGTTCGCGCTCATGTTCGAGATCATCAGCGCCTACGGCACAGTCGGCATGAGTCTCGGTTTTTCCACCGGCAACGCCTCTCTATCGGCCATCTTCAGCACGACCGGCAAAGTGTTCATTATCATGACGCTGATCCGAGGTCGGCATCGTGGTCTTCCATACGGTCTTGACCGTGCCATCATGCTTCCCAACGAGCTGAACGGCAAGAGCTCTTCCGAGGATGACAGGGTCGAAAGACAACGGTCGCACGCGTCCGCCATGAGCACCGGCCGCGATGCGTGGAGCACCACCAGCGTGACGAGCCGCAGGCGTCACTGGCGCCAACGCAGCAACGACATTGGCAACCAAATCTTTGGCGCTCTGCTCCATCCCGGACCGCCCAGGACCGCCACGCCGCCGGATGGGCACCGTCATCACCACGTTCCTCATCCGCAAACTTGGCACGCTGTCCAGTTTGGCTCCGTCGGTACGGCGCGGCCCTCTAATAGAGATTCGCACCACGGAAGCGTCGGCAGTCAGGGCGCCACCGGCCTCGGCGGCGGCGGCGGTAATGGCGGTGGTAACGGCGGTGGAGGCGGCATCAACCCTAATGGCTGGCATAGTATGCGTAGGAGAGCAACGAACCCGGAGCAACACCATGAGGAGACGATCCACGAGGGCTTCCAGTTCCCGCCCGACTCTGACCGCCGGCCTGAGTCCGATCAGACTGATCCGACTATATCTGATCAGAATACCCTGACGGACCCGCCGCGGCAGCTGGGAGTGGATGGGCACAATCCTAAGTTGATGAAGCGCAAGTCGGAACCGAGTTTCCCGTCTACTCCTACTAGTTTTAGCGAGTGACGACTGGGTGTTTTCTTTCTTTTCGGGTGGAGTTCGGGGGTTTTACTTCCTTATGCATACCCTTTTCACGTATGATGCTTATTTTTTCTTATTTCAACAATGATACCACGACTTTTTTTCCGGTGTTAGAGAGGGGAAAAGGGAAGGAAGGGAGGAAGGGTACATATGATATGATATGTTTTTGGTATATGAACATACATATCATATTCGAATCATTGGCATCACACGCTACACATTACACTGCACATTACACTACACATTGCACATCACATCCAGAACACCGGCGACAAAGCAAGGCGTTTTTTTACAGGGCATGCAGCTTCACGAGAAAAAGTTTTGAAGAAGGGAATTGCTTAATTATGTCTTATAGATCGCATGCGTACATCATCATACCTTCCGCTGTCACCGGCTTCGCTTGGCTTCTTAGAAGAATATTGTTTCTAGACGAACTCACGAAGAAAAAGCGGGCAATGTTACTTATGCTTAAAGGATCACGATAGACGCAACGCAACCTGCTATCCGCGACACGGCCACACAGACAAACATACAGACATACTTTTGGGGAAAGGTAGAATGATAATCCTCATTAGACTCCTTGACTAGGACTTGGTTGTCTCTGTTGCAGTCTCTGGCGTTCTTGCTTGTCAGCTAGGTGTGGCAAGTGATGATGTCTTTGTTAACGGTAAAGGGGTAGGTAATAGGTCGAGGTAGGTTTGTACGATTAAGGGAGGTGAGCGGTAGGTTACTTTGTTGGTAAGTTAGGTAAGGAGTCTGTTTTTGTTTTGGCTTTGGGCGAGTTTTTTTTGTTTTGATTATCTCATCCAGAGTTGGATGAGATGTGTGTTAGTTCATGGGGTAAGTAGTTAGGACATGCGTATTTAGCTGGGGAATGATATTTGGTTGTTGTTTTTTATTTTTGCTGTTCCGATTTGACACCTTAACATCACTGCAGGGGAAAAGAGTGGGCAAGAGAGGTAAGCGGGCTTGGGGGTGACGGATTACAAAACACACACATCACCGTCTCCCCAGTTATCACATCCACATCTACTCATCAACCCACTTCGCCTTCGCCTTCTCCGCAAAAGCCTTCATCCCAATCTTCTGATCCTGGCTCCCAAACAACGCATGGAACACCCGTCTCTCATACTCCACCCCATCCCTCAACCCAACCTCCTGGCTCTTATTAACTACCTCCTTCGCCGCCTGCACCGCCACCTTACTATATCCCGCAATCGTCTCCGCCGTCTTCAAGGACGCCTCCATGAGCTCCTCATAACTGCCAAACGCCCTAGCAGCAACCCCCCACCTTTCCGCCTCCTCCCCCGAAAAACTCTTGCCGGTAAGGATAAGTTCCATAGCCTTACTCTTCCCCACCGCCCTCGTCAATCTCTGAGAACCGCCCGCACCAGGGATGGTACCAAGTTTGATCTCCGGCTGACCGAAATTGGCAGTCTTGGTGCAGTAGATGATATCCGTCATCAGAGCGAGCTCGCAGCCGCCGCCGAGGGCGTGGCCGGAGACGGCGGCGATGATGGGTTTCTTGACGGTGAAGGTCAGGTTGGACCAGGACTCGATGAAGGAGTCGAGGTAGGCCTTGGAGAAGGTGAGGGGGGCCATCTCTTTGATGTCGGCGCCGGCGGCGAAGGCGCGCTCGGAGCCGGTGAGGAGGATGGACCGGATGGAGGGGGATTGTTGGAGGGAGAGGAGGGCGGTGTTGAGTTCGGTGATGAGGGGGGTGGAGAGGGCGTTGAGGGCTTTGGGGCGGTTGAGGGTTACTGTGTGTTGGGTGTTAGTATTGTATCCTGTGGTTGATCTATGGTTGTCTGTGACAGTATGGGGATAGGAATGGAGGGGGTTCTTTGGAGCTCGATGGATTCAAGTTCCAATTGAACGTGGACAAACTTCATTTTGTAGACGATTGCTAGATGAAGTAAAGGAGTTTGTTTACCTTGACCGACACCCGGACGGGGCTCGGAGACCTGGATGAACTCATACTGGTTCTCGGTAGGAGTAGAATAGGCACGGGCAGCCGCAACACGAGGAAGGGTAGCGGGCTGGAAGCGGGAGCCGGCCCGGGATAGACCCCGGAGGGAGTTGAAGGCAACGGAACGCATGATTATGGTGTTGGTTGTTTCGGACAAGATAATCACGGAAACAAAAGGTCAATGGCAAGAGAGAGAAACAGAACACCTGCAGCACAACGCATGTAAATAAATCAATGATCACACTGCTTATATAAGTCGCCCGTCGAACCGAGGGGTAGCTCCAGCTTCGATGGCCATCCAGGTCCCATTTCCCCATCTCCCCAGTTCCCCACATGCTTGGCCCGACTGGTTAGTCTGGTTATCCTCGGTCTAAACGACGTCAATTGGGGAATGCCTGTCTGTTGATCCTTGTCCATCGCAACCTCATGTTTTCCGTCTTGGTTTGGGGGGTGTCCGTTCCACAGAGGTTTCAAAGACGTCTCTCACAAGCCACACTTCAGGGGTGTTCGATTTCAGGGGGTCTGAGCTAACAATAACATTAGCGCCACAGGCCCAAGAAATTCCACCCCTTTTCACGAGCCAGGTCTAGGCTCGTGTTGCGTGGCTGACGGGATGCCAGATTGCCCGCCACGGGGAAAGTGTCCCCTCCCCCAATCCGCGGCCGCCGTCTCGTCATTGCGCCTGTTGGGACAACTGGGTACGCGCAAACTGGAGTGCTGTCTAACTACAAGGTACAGTGCAGCTACCTACAGTACTGCGCAGTGTCCGACAATCATTTTTCCCTTCCTCCAACATCTTCCTTTTTGCAATCGCCAACCCACGAACGCCTTCCACCTACACCTCTCAGTCAACCGGTTTTGGACACGATATACAAACGAGACACGATCAATTAACGAAGCAAAACGAGCTACACTTAGACCCTTACCAATACCGTCGCAATGGAGACCGCGGAGGAGCCGATGACGCCTTTTGGCACTTTCACTGCACAGAGCAACAAGCTCCAGAGAGTACGTTTCTCGGCAAGGCTCTGCCTCTTTGCTACTATCATGTTAGCTAACACAGTTGACCCCTTCAGCAATATCAAGCACTCCTCGATCAGTCGACACCCTATGTTACGTACCGATGGGTTGGCACCGGTGTCGCCCTGCTCCTCTTCTTCCTCCGGGTGTTCGTGGCGCAAGGCTGGTACATTGTCGCCTATGCCCTCGGCATCTACCTTCTCAACCTCTTCCTCGCCTTCCTGACGCCCAAGTTCGACCCCTCGAGTGATGCTCTCGATACCGAAATGGAGGACGGCTCTGTCGGCACTCTCCCCACCAAGCAGGACGAGGAGTTCAGGCCCTTCATCCGCCGCCTTCCCGAGTTCAAATTCTGGCACTCGGCCACCCGCGCCGTCGCCATTTCCTTCCTTTGCAGCTGGTTCGAGATCTTCAACATCCCCGTGTTCTGGCCCGTGCTGGTTATGTACTGGCTCATGCTCTTCATCCTCACCAGTACGTTGCACCGCTCGCCCCTGCCAACCCCTCTCTTTTTCGGAAAACAGCAGCTAACGATAAGAAACAGTGCGCAAGCAAATCCAGCACATGATCAAGTACCGTTACGTCCCCTTTACCATCGGCAAGGCGCGGTACAACAAGAACAGCAACTAAGCAGTTGTGCTGTTGCGGAAGTCGATTGATGTTGCTGGGTGTCAGATAGGGCAGCTAGTCTGTCCTCTGGCACCTTGGCGTTGTCCGGGAAGAGAAGGAAGTGTTTTCGCGGGCCAAGCTTAGGTCAAACGCGTCAGAAAGAAAGACACAAACTTCTCCATGTACTAATGACGGGGGAATGCGCCATGCGGTGGGGCATTTATGACGATGATCAACTATCCTGTATATCTTTTTATATATGCTATTCTAATCTGACGCCGGGGAGAGAGCTGAGAGCTGGGATGCGGGATTGTTGGTCTTCTGATAGTTGCCATTACGGTCAATGGGATGGATGTATGGATGTATGGATGGATGGATGGATGGATGGATGGATGCAAGAGGAGGTTCCGGACTTTCTCACACTTATAATTACTAGTTCCAGACACGCCATGAGTGAAGAGACGGACGGACATGATAAAAAAAGGCGGTGACTGGAAACGGGCTATACAGGATATCACTAGAGAGCAAAGCGGTTGACCATAATGACAGCTGGAATTGGAATATGCATCTGAAGCACAGCCATGAACAAAATTCATCTCACCATGCCGTGCTGCCTATAGTATCAAGACAATAGCATAGCCAACATTCAGGGGTCAATGAAGACAAATCAACAAAGTTGCCAAGACAGGAACAAGAGAACCTTAAGGCTGCGTGGGGCCCACTTTTTCTTTGCGGCCGGCACGGGCTCCTCAGTGACAGGAACCTCCAACAGAAACCGTACCAAAACGTCAACATCGATTGAACCTCGACACTTTTTACGAAAGCAACTCCCGATCGCTTTCAATTCTTTTCAAATCGCGACCCAATCTAATTTTCTCATCAGCTTTGCAGTATTGTAGCTCTGAACACCAGCTCCGGCGCAAGCTACTCAACCAACAAGTGGACAAATCACCAGCCTTGTCTCCATTTTTTTTACCACTGTCCCGGCCCCTGTCGTTGGCACTCACCATCCCGCAACCACAACCGCGCCTTCACCTGCATCTCGACCGCGACTCACTTTCCGCTGCGACCACTTCGACATCATCTTGCTGTTGGAGCTCCAACTTCTTTAAAACGCCAACTAACAACCATCAATCTTTTCCCGACTCGGTTTTCACAACCACCAACATCCACACGACATATCATACAACCACACAACACAGACAAACACCATGTCGCAACACCCACGAGGGCGCGAAGAGCGCATGATCCACCAGGATTACATCGCCAGAATCCGATATTCCAATGCTCTACCACCCCCGCCTAATCCGCCCAAGCTGCTCAACATCCCCAGCACGGGTCTGTCGAGCGGTCAATACACCAACCCTGGCTTTGCCTCGCGCCTTGCGCGTGAGCAGCCCCTAAACATCGAGGTCGATGCCGAGCTCGGTATGCCTCTAGACCTGGTCGGCATGCCAGGTGTCTTTGACGGCAACGAGGATGGTGCGTATCACTTTACCTATGTGTTGATCACATTGATTAGTATACTAACATAATGGACAGCCATCTCTGCACAGAACCCCCCGCCACCTATTCACCCACACGATCGTCTTCTCCTCAGACCACTCAACACACTCGGCAAGCCTAAGATCGGCACCGAGTCGGTATCTTTCCTCCGCCGCACCGAATATATCGCCTCAGTACAAGTCAAGAGAGACAATGTGTTCCTGAACAACCGTTCTTCCAACTCCAACAAGGACAATGCCCTGAAGCGACCCCAGAAACGCAAGGCCTCCCCCGAACCCGACAAGGGCACTCCCGCCTGGATCCGTCGCCGTATTGAGAAAAGCTTCGATATCGCCGCAGCCAACCTCGCCGACAAGACCAAGATCAAGCATCCAACCAAGCGCAACGTCAAGTGCATTGACGCTTTCCCTCTACTTCCCGATACCACGGCGTTCCCCGATTCTGGTGCTTACGTGACCGTCAAGTTCACCACCAACCCGGTCAACTCGAGCGACAAGTATGATCCTCGTATGCTTGCGGGCATCTTGAAGCCCATTGAGCGGAGTGAAGCCGAAGAACAAGCCTTCCAGCTGGCGCAAGAGCTACACAACGAAGATCCACAGAACCACCCTGCCCCTAGTTCCATGATGAACTACAACCTGTTCCTTCCTCGGGATGCCAAGGAAAGCAATCTCTTCCGCGCGAGATTCGACGTCGACAACCCGGATCGCGACTCCGAAGGCCTATACCCGCACAAGGACGGCAAGGGCCCGCACTTTGTGCTCCCCCGCCTGCGCCCCTACGAAACCTCGGCCGAGACCGAGTACGACCACGACACGAAATACACCGGCGAAGTTATCCTGGCCTTCCGCGACGACGTGGGCGAGGGCGACAGCACCACCGATCAGAGGGGCATGTACTACTATCCCATCATGCAGCGCAGCACCCTCCGGAACCAGCGCACTCGCAACATTGCGCGTACGATAGGCAATGGCGCCGACGACAGCGAGAGGTTCCCTGACGAGTTGCATGTGACAATCGACGAGCCGCATGAGGGTCTCAAGGCCGACATCAAGCAATTCGAGCTTAACCCGATCGCATACTCTGGTGTCAGCGAGGAGTACCAGGAGGAACAGCAGGATCAGCAGGAGCAGCGGCACGAAGAGGAGGGGGATAGGCGAGATGAGAGGGATGAGAGGGGTGCTTCTGAGAGGGCGGATAGTCCCCGCCGCCACACGGATGACGAGGACGAGTACTAGACGGCTCGTTCTTTTCAACTTCTTGGCCGTTCCGTTGACCTCCCCGACTTCTCCGAACGTTCTGCACTTTGTATGATGTCCGATCCAATTCTACCAACTGGGTCGTCTCCCTTATCTGATCATTCTCATACACGCTCTGAACCTGCACGTCTTGCGTCCTCACCTTCCGCCGATGGACTATTTGGCCTGTCGTTCAATGACGACACTTCCGAGGTCGAAGAGATTACCATGAGCGACTGGGAAGTGGAGATTCGGTGGAGGAAAAGTCAACAAAAGAGAGAGACGACAAGTCATGAACAGCCAAAGAAGTCAGTGAAGAGGAGAGCCCGGTGGAAGAAAGAGGTGGTGGTGAAGCAAGAGGCTGTCGTAACGCAAAAGCTCACTCCAGAAAGCTCTCCTGAGGTTTTTGTAAGAAAAGAGTCCAGTTCAGAAACAGAAAGGAGCTCTCCGTGCCGTAGGCGGCCTGACCCTCGACATCGTTTCTGAAGGGAAGGTATTGGGGGTATGGACCATCAATGCCAGTTCTTGTGGAAGGTGGACGAACGCTATCCGTACACCTGTAGTTAAACTAGTATTATTACTTCAAAAGTCGAGACGCAAAAGTTTATGAGACCAGCACATGTTTCCAATAACAAGAGCTTGGATAGTATTAGACGAGGCAAGAAGATCATGAGCGTTACTGAATAAACTTGAGGGAATGGGTTATGGACAAGGACGGACCCTGAAGGGCATCTTTCTTTGACGGTCCTGCGCTAAAATTCATTTCTCGTGGCATCGTTTATCATATGAGCATTGTTTCTCAGTGTCTGACGACACATATTCTATACCCCAGCCATGCCATAATCCTCGTCATCGTCCTTCCTCATCCTAGTCCTCACCCTCATACTCTCACCCTCTTCACCGTTTTCTCTCTTCCCTTTCCATCTCAACTAAGCAGCAACTTCAACACCCCCCTTACCCCCACCCTCAGCCGCCGCCTTAGCAGCCTTAACAGCCTTCTCCCTCCTCTTCCTCGCCCTCCGCACTTCGATTTCCACCTGCGCCATCTCCGCGTTGACCGTCACCAGCCGCGGGATGATCTGCTCGACTGCTTCGATTGCCTGGCTCTGGGCGAGGCGGAGAGGGAGCGGGGTGAGGAGACCGAACCACCTGAGGGGGTCGTTGCGAATCTTTTTGATTCTGTTTTGCTTTTCGTTGGGTGTGTCGGCGCTGTCTTCATCGTCGTTGTTGACCTTTTCGGGTTCTTGACTGGTGTCCTCCTTTTGGCGGTCCGTTGGGTTCGTGGAATTTTGTTCATCTTTGTTTTGTTCCTTGGCTTCGTTTGCGTTTTGCTCTGTATTTTCCTCCTTCCCATCATCCTTCTCGTTCTTCTTACCACTCACATCCTCCTCCTCTTTCGCTTTGGCTGCCTCGTTACCGTCCTCGTCAACCTTCACCACCCTAAACTCCACCTTTTGCTCACCCTCCCCCTCTCCGTCACCCTTTCCCTCTTGCTTTTCCTCCTTCCCAACCCCAACTCTCACCCTCCTCCCCGCAACCATCCTCTCATCAAAGTACTCCTTCCCGTACCTCACCCCGCGTTCCGCAGCGAAGTTCGCCCGCGCCAGGTTTTGGTACATCCCGGCCTGCACGCTGGATAAAGAGGAGCGGAGGGTGGTGTACTCGTTTAGAAGGTGGAGGTAGCGAGTAAGGAGGGAGTCGATTTGGGTGTTGTAGGATTCTTCTGATGGGTAGGGTTGGGAGGTGGTGGTGGAGAGGGTGGAGGGGACATTTTGAGATTGAGGGGGGAGGGGGGAGGTGGTTGTGGTAGTCATTTTGATTTTGAATGTAGATTGATGCGAGTGGTCAGAGGTGAGTTGGATGGTGATGAGTGACCAGCGTAAGGGTCTCGAGATACAATGATCGGTATCGAATGATGGGCCGGGTCGGGTTCAATGATGATCCTCCTTAAGCCAAAACTTGGTGTGACGTCTTTTTCGTCCGTCCGTTAGTTCCCTTGTCCCTTCGTTCCAGGTTCCCTTGAATTCCGGACCTTATCGTGATTATCGTCACACAGATAGTTCTGGTCTGAAGGTGATATTGACAGCGTCAAACAGTTAAGCGGAGCGTTGCCGCCGTTGTTTTGTTTCGTCGGAAATTATCCCGAAATAAGGCCCTGTGGATTTGAGGTTGTGTTGCACTGGAGTCCTGGACCGATAATACAGTAAATGAGATGAACGTGATTTTGACGACGTTCCGCTCGGCGCGTAGGCGTATGTGAAATGAGGCTGAATCCCGATTTGGGTTGGAAACTTCGAAAAGATAATTGAGCCGAGTTGGGGATCAAACTTTGGTGGAGCCTTGGCAGATGAATATCAACGGTTGTGTCCTTGGAAGATTCGTCCAAGTTCGCTCGCTGCGTGTTGTCTGTGAAACGAGAGTTGTGTCCTTGAAGCGTTGTTGGCTCGGTGAGGTCTCGGGCTCGGGCTCACCGCGGTGAGTGTTATACGTACCTTCCCCAAATGTTCATGAACCAAAAGATTATGCGGATATTTCTCGTACGATTTGACAACATCTCGAAGGTGCGACGGATGGCTTCCTCTAGGTAAGAGTATCCACCTCATTTGATGAACTCATAATTGAGACAAACATATAACAATTGTTCACTCCATGTTTCACGCGTTTCCAAAATAGCTGCTTGGGCAATGCACCACCCGGCACCCACTGCCTGCACCGCGGCAACGGCTCCTTAACATGGTTGTTTAACCCTTACCCTAACCCCTGAGTTGGAAGTTGGTTCGTGGTGTTCTCGCAGTCTCCGGTTGCGTTGCGGTTGGTATCATCAGCGATGGTACCGGCCGAGCGGCTACCACCTCTTCTACATATGCGCAGATAAAAATATTCTGAACTGTGATTGTTTCTGGCTGAAACCCCGAAACCACATGGCATTAATCGCCTCTTGTGTGCCATGTTTCTCGTGGTGTTGACCCATTAAAAGCGTTCCCTTTCCGGGTTGGCGGCTGTTTCAGGGTCATGGAGCTGAGGCTATCAAGGACCCCGAACTGTGACCCCCGATTGCTGTCGTGCATGACATCTGAATGATATTAGTTCTGATTAGATCTGGGGCCGAGGAGATCGACGCTCAGGGTACTGTATATGTATCGTCAAGTCCGTTGACACAAACATGGCAGAAAAAAGTTTCAAGGTGACTGTGACTGTCCAGATTCGTAGCCCCTGAGACTTCTGAGAGAATGTTGTAATGAGGCATGTCTCCAAAGGGGCTTATGGCGGCGCCTCAATGTGTCGTGCATCTGCTACCCCCAAGTGTATGTAAGCACCTTCCCCATTGTGTGGGAAAACAGGAGACGCCGCGGAAGCGCAGGTTGCAGACGCCAGCATTACAGCCGGGATATTGAGCCAGGATAATGTGTGGTGGACGACGGATGGAAGCATTGGAAGAAGACGCAGTCCATCCATTCAAAGCCCAAAGGACCCTTTTGTGCCACCAAGGCTGCGCAGGTCTTCCATGTGGTGTCAGGGTCGGACCTGACGCCAACAGGCAAACTTGGACCAAGGGGAAAGGTGGTGATCTGGCTCTCGGCGGTATTCCCAGGTACGGGGAAGTGGTTCCGAAGGAGGAAGCAGATGCCAGAGAGATATCGCAGGAATTCTGGTGACGTCGTACGTATGCTTGGCCCTTCCAAGTTACCACTTGGATGGAGTTGATGTTTCGAGGCAAGTTCGAGACCAACCAACTCGGGCCCGCTCTCCCAGGTAGACAAAGTAGACAATCCTAAAAGATGCCGTCTACATTGCTCTTGTAGCGGTTTGACAGTGTTACGAGTCCAGGCACAACCGCCCCCTTTGGCCCCTCCATCTGCTATGCAAGCCGCGGTGGTGAGACTTGTCTTGATTGCCCTCTGCTTGTGTGACTCTCAAAGGTCAAGAGTGTGTAATGGGCGTGGGAGGCGTGGCGACGGCCATGTCCATGGCTGTGGATGCTGTGATGGCGTGAAACCGTGGTGAATGGCGGTAACTGTCCGTGGAGAGCCTCCCGTCGTGCCAAGTCCAGCAACAGGGTCGATGACATTTTGCGGTTTACGTCAGGGAGTTTGTTGATGGGCGGCAATGCAACCAACCCGCCGGAGTTCGCCAGATTCCTTGCAAGTTCCATCCATGCTGGCCGGTGTGTGTTCAAGAGGTGCCGGTGATGTTTTTTTCAGAAGTCGAGACTGCCAAGCAAGTCCGTCCCAAGAATTGAGATGCAGTCAGATGAAATCCAAATTCAACCGAAGCTCAAGGGTGTCTGCTATATGCACTGTGTAGCATGTGCTTTTGGTCGCACCATATTGGATCGACCGGCCCGTCGATAAGCCCAAGACACTGGCACGCCACTGTCAGCCCCGATGGTGCCAGGCTGCCAGCCCGTGGTGACTTGTGCACTCTGATAGCCCGCTGGCGACGGAAGTACCCCTGGCGATAGCATCATTTGTCGACTAGCAATGTAACTTGTCCAGATACAACCGCCGAGCTAGCAACGGGCAATCAGTATGAGGGAAAATCTTGCCCGACCCAGCAGTGATGTGTGACGGGACATGTTAGTCAGGGTTAAGAAGGTAACAGTAGCAGATGAGAACGGGATAGCCTGTGATAGTGACATGGATGGGATGGAAGTGGAAGTTCCCTCCACCGCCTGCCAGCGGGCGGTGTCTATGTGCACAGTCTGCCGACGAGTGCAATATCGGTGCTGCCCGTGCTGCCCTTCCCGCCCTGCCAGATTGCCCAGAGTGGCCCGGGCTGCACGTCGCACGCCTGCGCGCCTGCACCTGCCAGGTTCGAGCTTCCTGCTGTCGAAGGCACACTCGCAGTTCTCGAAGGTCCCAAGGCGCTCTCTCCCGCCAACGTCAATTCATCTCCCACCGGCCCTCCCTCACTTTTTCCTTGGTCTCTTTTCTGACTTTGGCTGTCAAGTCAAAATTTCATGAGGCTGATTGATGCGCAACAAAGCCAAACCCACGACGACATCAACCTAAAAAGCCCACAACCACTACCACCAACTGGGCCACCACCGGTCCCTTGTAGCAAATTGCCGGATCCCAGATTTGTTTCTCGTCTCTTTATTTGCTCTTGCTGGGCAAACAAGTCCCGACTCATTTTAACATCGATTACACTCCTCCGAAGGTGCCAGTGGTGTTTTGATCCTGTTATCAAAATATTGATACATAGCTCTCTGCCCTACAAGCATTGGACTGCAGACGGGAGTGCTGTGCATCAATCATCCACTCTCATTGTCTGGACTTCTATCTGGCATACGTTTGTTACGCCTCGTACAGATATCCTCTCAATAGACCAACTGATCGCTGTTCTGTCACTGGCGGTCGGATCCCCATCCCCCATTCCCCCCATCCAATCCGTCCAATCCATTGCAAGGCCAGGGCAGCCATTCATAGGTCCTCCACCATCCACCCAGGCCACCGTCCTCCATCCACCTGCCATACCCATTCCATCCACTCAATCACTCCCTCCGCTCTCTATCCACCGCAACTCGCCCGCCCGCCGCCTACAGTGAGCTTCAGTCCCGTCTTCACTGCTTGACCACCGACCACCTATCTACTGGCGAGCTGCCTTGACATTTGCACCCTTCGACTCTCTCTCACTTTACTACCTCTTCGCGCCCAGTCCCCATCACACTCTACTACAACCTTGAGCTTTCCACACCTACTCCCGCCGCCATCAACTCCAGCTCCCCCAGCAGCAAACCCTCTCACTCCGTCATCGACCACTCTGTCCGTTCCACCATTCTTACTACTACTACCACCGGGTCCCCTACCGCCAAAAGTGCCCGGCCGCCAACATCAACATCCGCCATTCATCCCACCCCCCAACCTAAACCCAGCCGTCCTGCTTCGTCTTATCCCTTCGACTCCACTCCGCTGTCGCCCACACCGATTCACCGTTGATCACAGCGCGCGATAAGGAGAGTGCTTCGCTGCATCGCTCCTCCATCCTCTCTCACCTCCGTCGTCGAGCTCTTAGCCTAGCATCAAGCCCGCGACTCGTCCTGCAACCCGTCTGGGGCGCCATCAGTCAACATGGTGACGGGAACTATCAAGTATGCCAAACCACCCCTTATCGAGTGCTACAAGCGCCCGGCTGTCGCTGCTGTGGTGACGGTCTAGACCGCTCCGCTCTGTGCTTGACTTCACTTACACGCATCTTGGGATGCATGTCCCATTTCCCGGATCGCAATCGCATTGTGCGAGACTGAACCTACAAAGCAACACAAGGCTAACCGTTATCCTTCCCTCTTTAGGTGCGTAGTCGTCGGTGACGGTGCCGTTGGAAAGACATGTCTCCTCATCAGCTATACAACAAATAAGTTCCCCTCGGAATATGTGCCGACAGTTTTCGACAACTATGCCGTCACCGTCATGTACGTTGCTCTTCTCTCAATTCCCCGATCCCATCAATGCGCGCATGCACCCATGCAGCACAAGCCAACACCCACCCGCTCCCCATCTTCATCTGGACTTTAGCTGATAAGCGCAACCCCTTCAGGATCGGTGATGAGCCCTATACGCTCGGCCTGTTCGATACTGCAGGTCAAGAAGATTACGACCGTTTACGTCCGCTATCATATCCCCAGACCGACGTCTTCCTTATCTGCTTCAGCGTTGCATCGCCCGCCTCGTTCGAAAACGTGTCCCAGAAATGGGCCCCCGAAGTCAACCATCACTGCCCTGGCGTGCCCTTCCTCATCGTCGGAACGCAGAAGGATTTGCGCTCCGACAAGGAATTGAGGGACAAGCTTGCCCAGCGCAAGCAGTCAATGATAGAGTTCAAGCAGGGAGAGAAGCTTGCCCAGGATCTTGACGCCGTCAAGTACGTCGAGTGCAGTGCGCTGACGCAGGAAGGACTCAAGAACGTATTTGATGAGGTAGGCATTCCCAGGACGGCTATTGTCGGTGGTTCATGAAAGTCGCCAAAGCTGACACCCACTTTTTAGGCCATCGTTGCGGCACTGGAGCCGCCTCAGAAAAAGACGAGTAAAAGGGACAAGAAGTGCTTGATTCTGTGAGACCGGGATACTCCTGCAGTGAGGAATGTTTTTGGCCCCGCCGGCCCCGTTTTTTGTTACAACCCGGAAGCGACCATGAAATGAAGGGGGTGGGAAAGGAAGACATTCACAGATCGACATCTAAACGGCATAGGGCGCCTCGATATTACCCGTTGTTTAGAGTGCAATTAAAGCAGTGACGAGCCGACAGCCTGCATACCGATACCCAGACGGACGGAGCTGAGGAGTTGGGAGGGAAAGGAGGGAGGTTGAGCATAGTGAGGGAAACGAATCGACCTGGCGCCATCGCACAAAGAGAGGTATCGCAGAGCGTACCTGACCAGGTCGTTTCCTTTTGGTTCAAGAGACGAGGAAGACTGGAGATGGGAGGGATGGGAGAGGGGGAAGCTGACCTAGGTTGGCTTGTGGTTGTGGTTGGTTCCCTAGGATCAGAGAGAAGGCCGCCTTTCTCTCCACTCGGGTCAGAACAAGAATGAACGTACCAAAAACCGCGCCGGCATCGTGTCGATGTCTGCGCGCGGAAGACTCTGGTGTTCATTCGTTATCTGACCAAGCTCTGTCCGTTAGTGCTCGCACATATTACTATTACCATCATATTGGATTCAAGAATTTCTTAATAACTCTTTGTTCCTGATTACAGTATTTGACCTATCGCATGAGGAATTCATGAGGAGAATGGGATTTGCTTTGAGGATTTCGATATCCATTTCGTGGGTTTTCTCCATCTCCGTATCACACAGCTTGGCGCAGAAAGAGTGTACCGAAATCACTGGTTTTTGCATGTGATTCTCAACATATCCCATTGTGATGAGCAGTCTTGACCTGTCACATACATCGATGAAGCCGGGGTTTAGACTTAGTAACCCGAGATCAACGTAGCAACCAACGTACAGTACCTCCAAAGGAAGAGTCAACAAGGTAATCATCGAACTGCAACTGATAAGATATCTCTGTCTATCTACTATGTCACTATACAGTCATACCGACTTTGGTCTACTGCGTCCACACGGGCGTTATTCCCGCTAGGGTAGCAATGGAACGTCTTCCCCTCACTACTTGCTATCGGAGACATGTATGAGTGAGTGAATCAAGAGACCTGATTCTGATTCTGTTCTCCTCTTCCAACGACTTCTTCCAACGACTCGTTCCAACGACTCTGGCATATCACTTGAACTCTCTCTCAATTCTGAAATCCCAAGGAAAATCAACACCATGAGGATAACCTCACTCTCCTCGGCAGCTATTCTACTAGCTATCGGAAGCCAACTGGTCCAAACATGCCAGGACCGTGGACACAATGGTGATAACAAGCAATGGACGATAACACCCGAAGAACTGGCCGAACTGAAAGAGCTGGAAAGGAAATGGGGAACGGATGTACGTCCAGTCCAACACCAACACCATCCATCATCTAACACCAGCATCTAACAACTTACCGTGATCTAATTGATCAAAGCTGACTTTGGACTTGTGAGGAGACAGTGGTCATTCTCAGGCATAACCACCTTCGCCCACCTCAAGCACGTCAAGTGCCTGACTACACCCAGCGAGAAATTTGATATAGCTATTGTTGGGGCGCCGTTTGATACGGCGACGAGTTATCGGCCTGGTATGGTGACCAACTTATTTCTGTCTATCCCCTTGAGCGGCTTGGTTATCCTTTTACTGCTGGGCTACCCTTTCTGCTACTCATCTACCTGCCTCACCTCCCTCACCTTACCCTACCTTGATCTAATCCGATCGAGATGTCGGAGATAAAAGCTGACAACATCACCCAGGTGCCCGCTTCGGCCCCCGCGCCATCCGCCAAGCCTCCAGCAGACAAACCTCCTTCCGCGGCTTCAACCCCCGCGCAGGCATCAACCCGTACGCCAGCTGGGCGACCATCATCGACTGTGGCGATATTCCTATCACGCCGTTTGACAATGCTGTGGCGCTGGAGCAGATGACTGAGGCTTTTGTTGAGCTTGGATCGAGAAGTGTTCCAGTGGCTGAGAAGGGGAAGGGGAATTTGAGGGGGAAACCAAAGTTGATTACCCTCGGCGGTGATCACAGCTTGGCGCTGCCGGCGTTGAGAGCGTTGAAGAAGGTATATGGGAGGGAGGTGAGGGTTGTGCATTTTGATGGTTAGTTCTTTCACTTCTCACTTACCTCTTTTCCAACCTCCCACTTGTTAACCGATGCTGACGATGACCAAAAAAGCCCACCTCGACACCTGGCACCCAGCCAAATACCCTTCCGCCTGGCCCTCCACCCAATCCCACTTCAACCACGGCTCCATGTTCTGGCTCGCCGGGCAAGAGGGCCTTCTCTCCAACTCTTCTTCCGCGTCTAACATCCACGCCGGCCTCCGCACCCGCCTCTCCGGCACCGACCCCTCCGATTTCGTCGATGACTCCTCGCAAAACTGGCTGCGCATCTCAGCAGACGACATTGACGACCTCGGCGGTCCTGGCGGTGTGATCAAAGCCATTTTGGACCAGTTCTCCCCCGAAGACGCTGATCCGGACCCAGTGTATCTGTCTATCGACATTGATGTGCTTGATCCGGCTTTCGCTCCCGGAACGGGCACGCCGGAGCCGGGAGGGTGGACGACTAGGGAGTTGATAAGGATTTTGAGAGGGTTGGTGGATGAGCTGAATGTGGTGGGTGCGGATGTGGTGGAAGTTAGTCCGGCGTATCAGGGAAGAGGGGAGGAGACGGCGTTGGCGGCTGCGCAGGTTGTTTATGAAGTGCTGACGGGGATGGTGAAGAGGGGGTTGAGGGAGGGGGAGGCTGGGAAGGCTGAGAAGACTTTGGAGAGGACAGAGGGTGGTGGTGGTGGTGAAGCTCATGATGAGCTTTGATCCGTCAATATGGGTTTCTGCTGCCCTGGGCCATTCTCGTGAATCCTCAATGGATTCTGTAGAGGTAGCTCGTAGCAGCCGAGGTCGATGGCGATAGGAAAGTCCGTATATCCGATAGTCGTTGAGGTCACACCTTGTCAGAGAAGCCGTTCCCCCGAGGAACGGTGAGAATAGAATGGAGTTGGACCCAAACCGACGCAGCTGACTCACGGAGCACCGGCGGTCAGACCTTCGTCTGATAACGGAGATTTGTCTGGACCTTGGTGCTATGTCATCCTCTGACACCGGACGAATCATGAACACCCGGATGTTCGGCCAGATGTTTCAATTCGTTGCCATTGAGTGCCGAGACTTGGAAAGGGATGCCATTGAGTGAGAGGAGTCGTGTTTAAGCATCTTGGTGAACCTTTCCATATGCCGAGATCAAGAAGATGGGTTGTTATCGCGGATGATGTAAATATCCTAGGGTGTTGTTAGAGGTTCGATAGCTCGCTGTCGATCATACAATGCAGGAACCCAGCCCATGAAATGCTGGCCAGATAACACGGTCCCTCGTTATCTTTGGTGTAATTTGCAGTGATGTTCCGTCTGGTGTTCTAGACAACACAAGGGATAGGGAAGGGGTGAGTCACCGACGTCGCTCCCCGTTGCTGCCCACAGCGCTAACAGCGACCCCTTCTGCCCCGCGTGCGATACATTTAACATTTTGGGCCCGACCCCACCATCCCATCCCCCACCCGTCCCGTCCCCATTCACTTTTATCGCAGACACTGCATCCACTTCCGCCGCGCAAATCTTGGGTCTTGTTTTGTCTTTGCGCGACAAGACAATTCAGTTTCCAAAATGGCGACACCACAAGAGCTCGCCGATCGCACAAAAAGCGACGCCAAGGTCTACATCGACACTGTCGCCGGCAAGGACGACGAGTCCGCCGATGGCTCCGAGGCCAAGCCCTACCAGTCGCTGTACCACGCCCTCATCCAGAACCTCGATAAGCCCGCGCCCACATACCTCACCAAGGTCGCCCCCAAGGAGGGCTCGACCGATGGCCCAACATGGGAGGAGGCTGCCAAGAGCGCCATGAAGAAGGCCGTCGGCCGCGTCGACCAGTACAAGAAGAAGCTGCAGAAGGAGAAGGAGGCTCTCAAGAAGGAGGAGGAGGAGCGCCATCAGCGCCTCAAGAACCTTGAGGATGCCAAGAAGATCGTTCTCAAGGAGGATCCTTCCCTGCCCGAGGCTGTCCGCATTCGTCTCAACAACAAGTCCATCGAGCTCGGCGACGAGTCCAAGAAGGGCACCCGCGTCAAGGTCTACGGCCGCATCCACCGTCTCCGTGCCCAGAAGCACGCCACCTTCCTTACCCTCAAGGACGGCTACGGCTTCCTCCAGTGCGTCCTGCCCGCTGGCGACCTCACCAAGAACTACGACGCTCTCTTGTTCGCCCAGGAGACCGCCCTTGTCCTCTACGGTGAGCTCAAGAAGCTCCCTGCCGGTGCCACCGCCCCCGATGGCCGTGAGCTCCAGGTCGACTACTACAAGGTCCTCGGCCACGCCCCCAGCGACATTGACGCCATCACCAACAAGGTCTCCCGCGACCAGGATGCTTGGGATTCCGCCATGCTTGACAACAGGCACTTGGTCCTCCGTGGCGAGAACGCCTCTGCTCTCATGAAGCTTCGCGAGTTCGTCGAGCTGGCTTTCGTCGATACCTACCGTGAGCTCGAGTTCCGCAAGGTCTCTCCCCCGGCCATGGTCCAGACCCAGGTCGAGGGTGGCTCTACCCTCTTCAAGTACGACTACTACGGCGAGGAGGCCTACCTCACCCAGTCCTCCCAGCTGTACCTTGAGACCGTCCTTGCCTCCATGGGCCAGGTCTACTGCATCGAGAAGTCTTTCCGTGCCGAGAAGTCTCTTACCCGTCGCCACTTGTCCGAGTACACCCACGTCGAGGCCGAGCTGGACTTCATCGAGTTCAGCGACCTGCTCGACCACCTCGAGGAGATCATCTCCAAGGTCGTCGACCGTGTTCTCAACGACGAGACCGCCGCCGGCTACCTCAAGGTCCTCAACCCCGACTTCAAGAAGCCCGAGAAGTTCCTCCGCATGAAGTACGAGGAGGCCATTGAGTGGCTCAACAAGCAGGATCCCCCTATCCTCAACGAGGAGGGCAACCCCCACGTGTTCGGTGACGATATCGCCGAGGCTGCTGAGCGCAGGATGACTGATATCATCAACCGCCCCATCCTCCTTACCCACTTCCCCGTCGAGATCAAGGCTTTCTACATGAAGAAGGACCCCAACGATCTCCGCGTTACCGAGTCCGTCGATGTTCTCAGTGAGTTTGCCCCCTGCCCCTATCATTCGTTTTGTTCCCCAAACTAACGATTATCACCAGTGCCCGGCGTCGGCGAAATCGTCGGTGGCTCCATGCGTATGGATGACTACGACGAGCTGATCGAGGCCTACAAGAAGAACAGCATTGGCCACGAGCCCTACTTCTGGTACACCGACCAGCGCAAGTACGGCACCTCCCCCCACGGCGGCTACGGTCTCGGTCTCGAGCGTTTCCTCGCCTGGATGGCCAACCAGCACTCCGTCCGCACGACCTGCTTGTACCCCCGCTTCATGGGCCGTTGCAAGCCTTAGATGTCGTCAGCAACGACTTGGAGTGGGGTTACGGTTGTGGGTGAGGATGGGGATGAAAAGAAGAAGGAGGAGGAGGAGGTAGCGGTGGTGGTGGTCGTGGTGATGGAGAAGAAGAAGAAGAAGAGTTGTGGTTGTTGTTCAAAGCACCAGCAGCAGAAGAAAAAGCGCAGGGCGTCTACTACTACTGCTGCTGCTGCTGCTGTCATAGGCAACAACATGAACAAGCAAAACGGAAGGAGAAGAATGAGAAAGACGAAGAGAAGTAGAGATGTCAGGAAAAAAACTAAAGGATCCTCAAGAACGCGTGGAGTCTGGAGCACGAGGTTTATAGCGAATATTACGGACCTAGAAGTTTTTGTTAATTCATCGAAGCTTATCATTTTGGGCGCAACTTATATATGTGTTTCAAGTTTGTTGTTGATTTGTCCTTGGTAATGGGTTCGGGGCACATTCGGACCTCCGACCTCCGAACCTTGCAACCCGGGCTTCTCAGGAAAACGTCAGATGTGACAGTTGAAGAAGATGGAAGATAAGAATCCTGATTGACATGGCCTTGAGAAGTTGGACTGAGGAGTAATACTGCACTAACAGTATCCTATTTGTGTCGAGGGGAACTTGGTCTGGGGTGAGTGTTTCTTGCTTTTGCATCATGCACCGCGATAAAGATCAAGACTAGGCACCCGGGACTTGCAAGTGTTTATGTCAACTTGGAGTGTCAAGTGTCAAAAGCGCCACTGTCAAAAGTGTCTTTATCAACCACCTCCCGTCATCAGACACTCTTCTTCACAACGTCACACCGCAGTGACCGTACCTCGCTACTAACTTACCCTTATCATCACTCCTGAATCTGTCTCTGTCGTCTAAATCTGAGCTTTACTAGGATCCCACAAATAATGTCCTTGATGTCCTTGACTGCTTCTTCAAATCTCCCAGCTCCAGAATGAGTTCCTGAAAATCAGGTTGAGGATCACTAAAGTCATGCTCATGCCCTGTCAACTGTCAAGCCTGTTCGAACCCCGTGTCAACCGCGTTTCGCCTCGGCAGACGTCGCGAGCGCAGGCGTTTGCAAGGCAAAGGAGAAGAGAACAGGACCAGCTGCCGAAAAGCGCAAACGTGCGGCACTGGAGCGTGACGATGGGAACTGGGAAGAGACACCTGGGACAGGAACCGAATCGGCCAGAATAACCGAGCTGTAAGCTCATGCTTCTTCTCATAGGTATGTGTTCCATGACCACCACCGCGGCACCGAGTCTCTTTGACAGCGATGTTCATGTCTAAGCATGAAGGCGAATTGGGCAAGGTGAGAAGCAAGTAGGTATCGTCCTCGGGTCTCAGCGAGCTTACCGAGGTATAGAAACCTGGAGGCAAGCAGTGATGTGCTTCATAAGATGGCTGAATGAGGACAGGAAGGCAGTGTACTTGCGCAAACTGGGAACTGCGAACTGCGAACTGCGAACTCAAGCCGCCGAGCTTCCTCTGCTCTGCTCTGCTCGCCACTGACAGAACCGCGCAGGATTCGTAGTTGTGTAAGTCTCTAGAGAGCGGTAACTGCCGGACGACGGACGACGGACGACGGACGGTATCCAAGAGCCGGCCGGTCGGCACTTGGAATTCCGCCCTACCGATGGGTTTGTGCGCAAGTTCATTGCTTTTATATCAGTTGAGATAAACCGAGGAAGTGATGGAATGGTGGAGATGTTAATGTGAACAAACCGAGGTGTGTGTTGTGGGGGATAGAGAGAGGGTTCCAGAAATAGATAGATGTACATAGTAGTTTCCTTTTTGCGCTTTTCATCGAGGGGAGGGTCGAGGGTCGGTGATGGACGGCCAGGATAATAAGAAACACGGTGCGGCGATTCGGACACCGGGCGTCTTAGTCCTTTGGAGGATTGGCAGTGATCTTGGCATTGGCTTGGGGTTCGGGCTCACGGCGAGGGGTTCGTTCGGGGGTTGTAAGATTCGAATCGAACCCCTGATTTGGATGAAGATGGATGGACGAGTCGGGGAGTGAAGGTCTCTACCTAGGTAGACGCAGACGTCGAGGGTCTGGATGTCTTTGATAGTAATTCGAAGATAGTCAACATCGTTCTCTGTTTCCCGAGTGTCTCTCTCGTGAGTTCATGAGAACAACTCAAGCAACAATAAACGTCAGTAAAGGCTTCCATATTCACATATCCTGTACTCCCACCATCATCGATTCCCCCTGTCCAATACCTGCTACCGTCAGGGGCAATACGGGACACTCAACTTCCCGCAAGCAAGATATAAAAGCTGCGGGTAGACGATCGATAAAATAATTTGACGGCATTGCTGCCGCACAGTCTCACAAAACACATGGAACCCGACACAGTTTCCCCACGGTGGTGGTGGATAACACCGTGGATAGAGAGACAAGGTTTGGGTGGAAGTCTAGAGTCAAATTTCAAATTTCCGGATCGATCCGCTACTTACGAGGGGATTGCGATTGCGATTGCGGAGGGCAGGCGGGATATTCTCCTGTCCCTTAATCATGGAGGTACCCGTAGTACACGTGTGGTATCAGGCCTTGGGACAAACCATATAGGCTTGAGGTTGTTGGTAAAAGCGTTCGTCGTCCGTGAACTTGTGTGCCGGGCAGATCTGCCCTCCAGTGGTTCGTTGGCTGTCCGCAACTCCACGGGCGGCGGGCCCACGGCGGTCCCTCGATCCCCTCCGCGGCGGGTATTGGATCCGGAACCCGTTCAACTCGCGTGCGGCGTGCGAGTGATGAATGGCGCGCAGACAAGGCTCGCGGAGTGCAGTTAGACTCGCAGTGAGTTGCGTGGTGCGTGTTACAAAAGCATGGCTGGCCGACAGGTACAGGTCCCCAGGTCCCCGTTCCAAGAAGGGGAAATCTGTCAGGCCACTAGCGTGCCTGTGTGGCGCACAGGCCAGGCACAGGAGACAGCCTAGATAGGCTAGGCAGGTACAAATTAGACTTGGGAAGGAAGTACCCAGTAGGCGAAGCACTAGGAGGTTACATATATTTCCTCCGAATCGGCTAGGTTCCTAACTAAACTTAGCCTAGATTATTATTAATATAAATATATTATACTATATACCTATATTACCCTTATAAAGTAGTACGCTATTACGTATCGAACGCGTAGAAACGAAATTATTATTAACGAATCGAATTAATTGATTTTTCTTTCTTCTTTCGATTCTTAAAAAGTATTTTCACTAGCCCTTCTATTAATAATAAAAATACTAATTGAATTAAATTAGGACTAAAGATACCCCGCCTAATACATTCGTACTAAATAAATACGGAATTCTATATTAAATATACTACCCTATATTAAATAATATTAAGTAAATTAATATAATCGATTTCCCTAAATTCGGATTTAAGGATTTCGAATCCATTAAGAGAATTAATATTATTAATTTCCCTAAATCCGACTCGATACGGCTAAATCCAATAAATTAAGAGAATTAATATTATTAATTACCCTAAATCTCTATAATTTACCTACTTCTATATAACCGATAGGTATTTGCGGGCGTATTAAATTCTAAAATTCTATCTTAATAGTCAACCCTAATCTACCTTACTTATAGAGGAAGATTTCGACTTTATAAAATTTCTTAAACCTACTTTCGAACTAGAAGATCCTATTAACGAAGAACGTTTTCCCCTAAATTAAGTAATTAAAAAAAACTCCTTTCCTAACTTCTTAAGCAATTGGTAGAAATAGATTAAATAGGGCGTTCCCGCTAAACCTCTACTATATTAATCTATTAAACTACTTAAATTAAAAGGGACTTTAATATACTAATCTGCTAAATAATAGCTTAAAATATAAGGCAATTTAATATATTAACCCGCTAAGGGATACCTAAATTAAATTCCGACCGACCTTCTAAAACCGAATTATTAAATCGGATATAAGTATTCCCTATCCCTACCCAATTTAAACTTCTAAAATTAAAATTAACTTCAATTCCTTACTAAAATACTTTAAACCCCCTTTAAACTTAAAATTAATTCTATAGAAGCTCCGAATCCTTAAGAACTTTTCTATTCCCCGTCCGTTAGAGAAAAAACCCCGCAAAACCTCTTAAATAGATTTAAACGTTACTAATAAAAGGTTAAGGAATAATTTGAAGTATAGAAGGTAAATTAAAAATATAAAGAATAATAAGAAGCGGTTATCGATTACGTTGTATGTTTGATAATAGAATTCTAATAATAGAAAATATAATTACGTTAAACTAAATTCGAAATTGAACGCTATCGAACCGAATTTGAGGAACGTCGACGTTAATAAACTTAATACCTTAAAACCTAATGTCGTCGTCAAATCGAATTCGAAGAAGCTCGTCGTTAAGGCGAATTTGAAAAAACTTATTGTTAAACCGAATTCGACGAAAATTAACGCCGTCGAACCAAACTTTAAAAAATTCGCCGTTAAATTAAATTCGAAAAAACTTAACGTTGGGAAATTAAATATTAAAAGGTTGAACGTTGAGAATTCTAAAATTAGGAAATTAATAAAAACGGAGATATTAAAATAATAAGTAATATAATATAGGTAGAATTTACTACTTTAGTAATTAAGACCGTAGCGGAAACTATAACCGGAATATTAATAGTATAGAGGAATAATTCGACTCTATAAACTATTAACGTCGGATACTTTAATCCTTCCTTTAAAATAATTAATAGCATTTAATCCGATAGAAAAATTATTAAGTATATAAATATATATACTTTCTACAATAGATTTAAGTATCTAGCTTATAATGAAATTGATAAAAAAAATTAAGTTCGTAGATTTTAGACCCAATATTTAATAGGACTATCTTTAACTTAATATAATTATATTCTTACCGAAGTTAACTACTTATATTTAGAAATAGTATTAGTCGACGTTATTTATTAGAAATTAAAAGATTATTTTAAACCTAACTATTTAATTGCTTTAATAGAGATTAAGAATACGAAATTTACCCTTTGGGATATTTTTAATAGAAAGGACATTTAAGACTTCGTTTAAATAATTATCCGTAATATTAAAGCCTATAATTTTAATACGGTTAGTTAATTAATCGCCGTCTTTAATACGTTTGATCCGGATATTTAATTTAATTTGAGTAAGCCTAAGTCGGATATAGACTTTAATACCTTTATATTTTAAATTAGAGAGAGGGAGAGTATTATTCGAAAGCAAACCTTTTAAAGGTATTATAATAGGGCTCTATCTTCGAATTTGCGTCCGTTAAATTAGAATTAAAAATAGACTAATAAACCTAATTCTTATAACTAAAATTAGAACCCCGGATATTAGAATTAGAATCGCTTATAAGGTTACTAGAACTAAAGCTACTAGAATTAGGGATATCTAAATCAAATTTAGCGAAACCAAACTCAGGGTTCGTACTAAAACCAAAATTAATTACCTAATTACCTATAAAACTAGTACAATAATTAATACTAAAATAATTAATTACCTAATTAGAATTAAATAAACTTAATTCTTAAAAACCGCTATTTACTAATACCTCTTATTACCCTTAAAGCTATAAAGTAATAACCGGTTTACTATAACGAACCGGAATTAAGCGTCGACCCTTTATATTAATCCCTAACTATTAAAGATACCTAAAATTATAAATTCGTCGCCTATAATACTACTAACGGCTATAAATATATAGGACTCTACCCGGACTTAGAATTACCCATTAATTTATCCTACTTCGAACCTATTATAAATTATATTTAAAATAATTAAAAATAAATTTAGGGTTATAACGAATCTTTTACGAATTTTATATCGACGGCCGAAATCGAACGTTACTACAATTACTTTAAAACTTTTAATAACTATAATAAACTAATATAATACATCTACGTAGTCCACTTCAAATATTAATAGCCTAATCAACCCAGAAATAATAAAATTAGAAGATAAACGGGGACTATCGACCCCCCTATCGACGCCTTCTATAGTATAAAGATTTTAAACATTTTAGACTAACCCCTTCTAAAAAATAAAGAATTAATAATACCGACCTAATAGAGGAGCTAAATAAATAATAAATAAACGTTAGCGGAACTAAATTTCCGACCCTTCTAAACTCTATTCCTATCGTTAAATCGGCCGTCGATAATAGATCGTCAATCGGTACAAATTTTAATTTTTGTTCTTATTTATATATAAGGCTATAAATTATTCCTAATTCTAATAAAAAATAAAAAATAAATATATATAGGGATATTAGCTACGGATTAATATTAATAGATAAGAATATTTTAAAGAAGTTTTACCCCGAAGTTGAAATTTACAAGAGAGTAACGCCTATAATAGTCCGAGGAATTGGTCAAAATAGATATATAATATTAGAATATATTATTTTACTAATATACTTCCGAAGTTAAATCGACGAGGAAATAATAATAAGAAATCGGATTCAATATTAAGTCCTAATAACTTTTATACGAGAAGCGACCGTAATAAATAATTTGAAGGCGAATATACTATTAGGTATAGACTACTTAGTACTAGAATAGTTCGATATTCGCATTAATAAAAGCTACGCCGCTATAGACTCTTACTAGAACGTTAAAATCCCGATAAGTATAATATATTATAAGAAAAAAGTATATATTAAAGTTACCTTAATATATTACGTCGTCGTTTAATTATGAGAAACGCTATCTGCACTGCTGCTAACCTCTTACTACACTGCTGTCCAAAACTCTAACCAACTATAACTTAGCCAGACGTTAAGCTATAGGTACAAAAATACCATTTTTAGGCTTATTGAATTTTGCTTTATTTTACTAGGTAAGCCTCGTCTTTCGCTACCTTCTATATTTACTACTTTAAACAATGCTAGAAATCTTAAAGTTTTTATTTTCATTCCTAAAACCAATAGTGGTTTTAGACGTTACAGTTAAGTTCGAAGTCCCCTTCTAGGCTTATAAAATAGAGCAAAAAAATACAGAAATTCCAATACTACTTTGAGGTTATAGGACTCCATTTTAGTAGAGCTACTTGAGATTTTCTTTTTGGACGGCAGTGTAGTAAGAGGTTGGCGGCAGTGCAGATAGCGTTTCTCTTAATTATATATAATAATTTAAATTATAATTGACTATAAGGAGTTAGGGTCTAAAGATTTAAATTTACTATTTATATTAAATTATTAATAGAAATTAATAACCTTTATATAAATAACCGATTCGTCCTATTAATACGTCCTCGTCCGAAATAATTCCTTAGAGTTAATATAGGTCTATAAAGGAGTTAGAGTAGGATATTTATTATCGATAGACCCTAATATCTATATATATAGCGTTAAATCTAATAAAATCGAAGAGATTATCCGCCTAGTAGCGAGTAGAGGCCTACTTTAAATCCCTATCTTTAAACCTTAAAATATCAACTTTATAATTAAATATATTACTAGAGTTATTATATATAACCGGGACCTAAATATTATAATTTGTATAGGGAAAGTAATTAACGACTTTGAAAACGTTTTTAGAGATAAAGGATTCGTCGAATTACTTAAAGACGAATAAATAACAATAGAGTTCAAATTAAATTAGTATACTAATATTCCAAAGTATTATAGGATCTTCCTATTCAAGTTTAATAATAGGGAGGTAATTAAAGAGATAATTAAAAAGATGGAATAATTAGGAAAAATCACTAGGATAAAATATTAAATACTATTTTCCTTCCTTATATTCGTCGTTTAGTAATAAATTAAGAATAGAAGAAAAGGGAGGATAGTCGTCGATATTAGGGGATTAAATCGAAACGTCCTATTAAATTCGTATTTAATATAATTATAAGAGGAGGTATTAATTATTATAGGAGATGCTATTTATATTACAATATTCGATACTATTTTATTTTATTATTAATAGCGGATTTACTTTCGATGCCGGTAAGTATTTATAATTATAACCCCCGAAGGCTAGTATACCTATAATATTATTATTATAGGTTTTAAGAATTCGAACGTATATATTTAACATTAAATAAATATCCTTCTAAATAGTATAATCGGAATCAACTACTATAATAATATAATTATCGCCTCTAAGACTTTAAAGGAATATAAAATCTATATTAAATAAGTATTATAATAACTCCAAAACTATAATATATTAATCGGACCGTTAAAATCGTTTTACGCCTTTCCTTTAGTAATAGTTTTTAGCCGTATAATAGACTCCTTTAAACTTACTATAATAAAGGAGAAATTGGATACTATTACGAAATTAAAATTCTTAAAAACGTTAAAGGATTTAAAAATATTCATCGGTTAAATAGGATACTAGAAATATTATATACCTAATTATAGTATTATTATCGATCTACTATAACGAAGGAAAATTAAACTTTTAAAAATTTATTAATAGAAGGGCCCCGAATTAGAGACTAAATTAATAGTACTAAATTAAGCAAGGCTATTACTATTAAAACCGCTTTCTAAGGGTAAATACAAGCGGAAAGCCTAATTTATAGCAATCTTATTTAATCTACCGTCCCGAGAGGAAATTATAATATTCGAAGCCGTTAAGGAGGCTCTATTTAGTCTAATTAAATTTTAGTACTTTAATTCGAATTACTTACTCTATTTCGATTACGATATTTACATTAGGGGAATCGGCATTAAAATCTACTATATTGAAGAAGAAGTATTAAAGAAGATTAAAGACCTAAAAATAGGAAAGGTTATTAAATACCTACTTCGAATAACCATTTAACCTATTACCTTCTTATTTCGAATACTATTATAAATTAAAAAGTAGTATTAGGTTATAGAAATAGAAATATTAGGATTCGTTTAAACTATTTCTAAATTAAAGTACTAGATTAACGTCGCTAAGGCAGGAATTTATTATTTTATAAATTATTCGATAATATTCAATATAATAAAATAGGTCGATATTACTAATTCTATAGCGGTAAATACGTTAAATAAAAGATTTATTAGAACTATAGAATTTATTAATATATTTAATATCTAGATTCTATATAAATTAGGTATATATTACATTATTCTAAACGCCTTATTAAGGTTCGATTTAATAAATAATAAAACTAATCCCTAAAAACCGGAAGGATTAGATATATTACTAAACAACGCTCCGGAATATTAAGTATTAACGGGCGAAATAATAAAAGTAAATTAGACGCTAGTAATTTAAATACTAAGACTGCCCGGTATTTAAGTTTTAGAAGAAATAATCTAGGATATCCCTTTCGATAAAATATAAATATTAATAAGTATAGTAATTATAGTAATTAAATTAGGCTTCCGCCATTAATTAATTAAAAGATATATAGAAGATCCTTATTAAAAGACTATATACTATACAATTTAATAAAATAAAATACTAAGATTATAAAAAGCTGAATTACTATTCTAAATTAAAGACGGCCTACTATAGCGAATCTAAAATAACTCCTTCAAATTCGTTATTCTATAAAACAGCCTTTATAACATTTTCGAAGCTTTATACGGCGAAAACCACTAAGTATTACGGGGCAGAGGCATAGTTAAGGGTAGGGTAAGATATGTATTGTTGTACGGAGGAGGGGAAAGGAGGTATATATAAAGGGCTAGCTATATAGGCGAAAACTTTAGAACTAGCCCGAAGTTACGTATCTACGTACGTAACCGGACAGTATAGTTCTAAACTATACCGAAGTATTCTAATATATTATAATAGTAATATTTAGCGTTGGGCAGGTTATAGGTAGGCTAACCCTATAATATTATCCCCCCCCTCCGTCTATTTAGTAAAGAAAAATCTAATTATATACTATTCCCTTTCTTTTAAACGTTTAATAATTTCTTTAAAATTTGTATTATTACGTTTGTAAAGCCTTCTTCTTTATATTAAGATAGGGTAGCGGTAGTAATAGTTTCGGGTAATTACTATAAATAGGATAAATAGCGTTAGGGAGGCCTGGGGGCGGGGTAGTAGCGTAATTTAGGGGTTAGGTAGCGCTATAGGGGTTTAGGATTGCCCGGGTCCGAATTTAAATCCGAATCCGTTTTTAGTTCGGTAAAGTCCGTTTATAACTAATAATTAGGTTAGGAGTAGACTTCTAGGGGTATAGGGGCTTAAGGGTAATTATAATAGAATTTTAAAACCTTTTCTTCGTAGTCGATAATATAGTTCTTAGGTTTTTATATAAGGGGGTAATCCCCTTTTTATTTAATTTAATAATATTAGTAATAGTTTTTACCGAATTAATTATAATTAATTAAGCGCTTAAAATCCTATTTAACGACGTTTATATTATCATTTATTCGTACTATAACGTAATTATCGTTAGTAATAACATTTAAGGAAACGTTTTAATTAGGGAGGCTTCGGCCGATTTAATATTAGACTATAAAGACGTAGAAAATTAGCAAATACTTTATATTGGCCAGAAGGTTAAAGTAAATTTAATAAAAATTAGTTTTAATAATATAGAAAGGGCCTTTTTAATAGAGGAAAAACTTTTAATAGGGGCGGCCGTTAATAAGGTTAATAATATCGAAGAGGATTAAATTATTTACCTAATATTTATTTAAATTTATACGGTATTTATTAGTATTAATTTTATATTATTCTTAGGTATAGCGGGTTTATTAAGAAATAAAGTCTTAAATCTTTTAGAAATAGTCGGCGAATTCAATAGTTTTATAATATTTTTTTAATTAGGTAGAAGAGAGGTTAGGGGGCGGTAAGGAGTAAGGTTCGGTGCTTATATAAAAGTAGTAATTATAGTTAATAAAGAATAGGGAGATATTTATAGAGGAGGAGATAGCGTTATTACCCGAAAATTCTACGAACGGGAACTATTTTACCTAATCCGTTTATATTTAATTAATATAGAGGCGTAGGAATTATTCTATATTTATATTAATACGTTTAGTTTGGGCGTTAATTTAAAAATAGAAGGCGGAATTGAATTTTCGTATAATAAAGAGGCGATTATAAAAGGTAATTTAAAAATAGGAAATAAATTGGGAGTTTTTATTAGATATAATAGTATTAGGAAGGTTATATAAGGAGTAGATCCGGTCGATAAAGCGATCGGTAAACTCCTCTACTTCGAAAATAATATAAGGGATATAGTATTATATTTTTATTAGCCTATTTATAACGATAGTAATATAATAGAAAGTCTATTCGAAGTATTCGTTAAGTAGTAGCAGAATAATATAATCGATTGAAATATCCTTCTATAGGGTTAGAAAAATAGTAGTAAATTTAAAAAAGCTTATAGAGTTGCGTTTAAGAAATTTCGTCTTTGTATACGGGAGGTAGCTTTTATAAAAGAAGTAAATATTATAATATATACCCTCTTAAAAGAATTTGCGAGCGAATAGGTTATATATAATATCTCTACTTAAGTATTTTATATTAAGCGAATTGTATTACCAATTAATTAATTAGAATTAAAACTTTTTATCTTCGGGGTCGATAATAACGCAATTATATTATTTCGCTACTTTATTAGGGAGGATATAATATTTAGAAAAGGCGCGGTTAAAAACTTTACAAATCGATAGCAATTAGTAACGAAGGGACTTATTCGATAAGTAAATTGTAAATTCTTATAGAAATAGGGAAGTTTCGTAATTAATATAAATAAAGTTATCGGTTAATTAATTATTAAAATCTTTAAAGTTAAGGAGATAAAGGTTAAAGGTAATTATAGGATTATTAATTTTAAAGTAATTTTCTTCGAATTAAAAAGGGTCGAAGAATTATTTTTAGCGGGCGGCGAAGCGGTTGTCTTCTACGCTTATAGGGTAATCGTTAGGTTTGTAATTAAAAACGTTTAAACGAAGGTTCTAGGGGTTAGGGGTATAGCGGATTAAGAAATTGAATTATAAGAGGAATTAGAATTAATATATATATTATTAGGTAAGTTATTTATTTGTTGTAAAAGTATCGAGATTTTTATAATCGTTAAGAATATTAAAGGGAATTTAAGCGCTTTTAAATTTAAGGCGCTACTCTTTAAAAGCTTTAATAATAGTAAAGAATCTTTTATTATAGATATTATAATTATACTCCTATATATTATACTTAATTAAAAAGTAAGTAATAGGGTATAAAATATTTTTATTATCGTATTAAGATAGTATACTACTTATAACCTAATTTAAAGTATCCGTTTCTACTATAATCTTTTTAATCTAATTATAGATTTTAAGGATAGGGTTACTAGTAAAAGTCTATTTAAAGGAATCGAATACGGTTTAGTAGCGGTCGGTCTAAACCTACAGTACGTTTTTTATAGTTAATTTATAGAGGGGGACTATAATTAAAGAGAAGGAGCGTATAAACCGTTAATAAAAATTTATAAAGCCGAAGAAAGATTAGAGGGACTTCTTAGATTTTAGAATTTACTATTTAATAATAGCCTTAATTTTCTTTAGGTCTATTTCAATACCGCCCGGCGTAATAATAAACCTTAAATATTTAATACATTTAATATAGAATTCGTATTTATTAATATTTATATTAAGGCCTGCTTTTATTAACTATTTAAGAATATTATTAATATAGCGTTTATAATCCTATTCGTTATTTAAATAAATAAGGACGTCGTCGAGGTAAGTAATAGTATAAATATTAAATATATTATAAAGAATATTGTTAATATAGTTTTAGAAAATACTAGGGGCGCCCTAAAGGCCGAAGGGGATAATAAAATTCTCGAAGAGATTAAAGCAGGTAATAAAAGTAGTAAGCTATTTATAGCCTTCCTTTATACGAATATAGTTAAAAGTAGCGATAATATCGAATTTAGTAAAAATTTTAGTATAGTAAATAACGTTGAACGTTTTTTTAATTAAGGGGAGGGGGTAACGAAATTTAAATATAATATTATTAATACTATAATAATCGATATAAATATAGATTCCGCCTCCCGGTTTTTTAACGAAGAGAATTAGAGAGGAGGTTTAGGATTAAAAAGGCCAAATAAATTTTTTTTAGAGGTTATTATCGATCTATTATTTAATAATATTAAGTTCGTCCGGGTTAAAAGCGTAACTATATATTACAGGCGCCTCTTCTCCGGGTTTGAATTCGATTTTAAAATTATAAATATAATTAGAAGGAAGTATTTTAACCGTAGCCTAGCGGAAAGTATTCGTATAGTACTAATACTAATTAAAGAATTTAGTCCGGATTTAATCGTTAATTTTATAGGGCTTATCTACTTTTTTATAAAAAGTATTAGTATCTTCAGAAATAATTTTATTAAAAGTAATACCGTTAGTTACAAAGTATTTATTAATAATCCCTTCGTATTTAGTAAAATCCCTATTTATATTATTAAGGGGGATAGAATTTAAAATTCGGGTAATATAAAAGGCTATTTCTATACCCTAGCCCGTAAGGGCGTTAATTTACGGGTAGAAGTTAGAGCCGAAGAATTTTTTATATTATTAACTATAATTAAGGAGGATTTATTCAATAATTTAAATTATTAATTCGTTATTGAGAGTAGAAAGTTTTAATCTATTAAGAATATCCTTTATTTATTTTTTATTACGTAGGCGTTTAATATTTTCCTCTATATTAACCTAGGTTATTCGAATAATTTAAAATTTAAAGCGGTTAGCGGATTCGAAAAAGTTAAGCGCTAAAAATTCTTCAATATCTTTAGGGTTAATAGGGCTATAAAAAAAGGAGGGAAGGCGGGGGGGAACGAAAGAAGCTATCGAAAGTATAAACGCTTAGCCCGGGCCTATAAAAGTATAACCGATAGGCTTAAAATTAAATTAGTTAATAATTTATTTAAAGCGGTAGCGAGAGGCCTATTAGATTAGGGAGGTTAGGGAGGTGCGGTATAATACTATTAGGGTTGGACTAAAGTTTATAATTAAGGCCGGGGAAGGGTTTATATTTAAGGTTAGGAGAGCGGGCTCTACGGTTAAGAAGGTTCGAATAGCCTCTTCGGTTAGAAAGGTTTAAATAATAATTTCGGTTAATAAAGGAGGGTAAAAATTACTTTCGTCTTCGGTATTTTCGATTGTAAGAGTATAATATATTATTATATTAGCCTTTATTACTTTTAAATTAGGGGGTTAGGAAGCTATTTATAATAATAGGGCGCAGCGTAGATTTTAATATAAATTAGTTAATAAGTAGCTGCGGGCTTTATAAATAGAAGTAAAAGAGAGGGTATTAAAGGGTTACGAGATTATTAGCGAGTAATAAGTAAATTAAGGGTGGCTGAGGATAACCGGGTTATTAGGGGCGAGGTTATAAATAAAGAGATTGATAGTCTCGTAGTATAAATTTATTTATATAGTAAATTAAGAAAAGTAGGTAATATTATTACCTTTTATTTTTTCCTTATTAACGAAGTAAAGGATTTTAGGGGTAGTAAGGTAGTAAATTAGTAAGCGGTAATAATAAATAAAAGAATAATTAATAAAATTAAAAGCGGTATAATTATTATCGATAAAAGTAGAGTAGTATAATTTACGTAGCCTGTTAGAAAGGTAAATAGAGAGGTTTAAAATATTTAATTATTTATAATAGTTATTTATAAAAGATTTATTTATTTTTATAATATTAAGCGGTATAGGAATATTTCTTTTTCTTCCTATAGGCTCTAACTTCTAAACGTAATTTAGCGAGGAGGCTATATATTTCCCTAATCGATAACTCCTTATTTATTACTTAAGAGGGGGCTAACGAAGCTTTATTAATATTAAGGAATTAATTAAATACTATTAGGGGCTATAATATTAATTTAATAAAATTACTAACCGTATTTAAACTATTAGTTATACCCGGACTAGCCGGACTATTAGTTATAGCCGCTACGGGAACCGCCCCTACTTCCTCTACTACGGCCGCGGCCGCTACTATAGGTAAAAGGAGGGAATTCTTTATAGAAGTTTATTTTATTATAGTAAGTAGAAGAGTAGTAGCCGGAGCGCCCGTAGCGGATATAGGCGCTAAATTTTATACGGAAATTAAAAACGTTTTAAAGGATTATAGTACGGACTATAATATTAATAGCGGATAATTTATTAAAATCTATAGCGTTACTACTATAATTAATTATAATATAGATAATTATAGAAAAAAAAGCTACGCTAGAAGTAGGGTTGTGAAATTTATAGAAGGGATTATTAATTTTAGAATAGTAGGTATTATTTTCGAATTATTAAGCGAAAGTATAAATTAAAGTAAATTATTTAAAATAATTTGAACCCGAAGGCTAGGGAATTTATATAGTAAAAGCAATACGAATTTTATCGTTAACTTTATTTTTAAGGAAATAGACCTTTATAGTATTATTAAAGTTATAGTAATTAATAATCTAGGTTTATTAGTCTTTAAAATCGGACTAATATATATTTTTACCTATAGCGAGGTCATTTAATTCGCAGCAAACGAAGGTAGCCAAATTATTATTATTATATTTAATATTAAATTCCTCCTTAATAAAGGTACTAGTAATCTTCTATTTCTATTTCTCTTTATTTAAATCGAAGTCGACGATATAGAATAGGGCTATTTCGTAGGCGGAGAAGGGGGCGCCCTCGAAGGATTTAGTAATAAATAAATTTTTTTTACACTCATTAAAAAAGAATAAAGGGTTATCTAATTAAATAAGGGTAATCCTTATACGCTAAGTACAATATTTTTTAGCCTTCTTTAAAAAGTTTTCGCCTTTACTATTAAAAGGTTTAATATAAGTACGGGAGGAATAATTTATAAAACCGTCGACAATAGAAGCGGATATTATAATATTTTTAGGAACGGAAGCTATAGAATTAATACGTTTAAATTTCTTTTATAGGGATTTAATAATCTTAATAGCAAAATTAAAAGTTTATTAGAAGGCTTTATTATTTAATTCGAATTCGCTAGCGCATTAATTAATATTAATATAAGTCTTCTTAAAGACGGAATATTTTTTTTTAAAGAAAATACTATTATTTAGGAAACGAACGTTTTTAGCCTTAAATTAAGTATACGCCTCGTAGAGAGATTAGAACTCCTTTTAAATAAATTAGAATTGGGCGAAGGTAGCAATAGAATCGACGTTAAATAAGCGGCCGAAAAAGAAATAAATATTATAGAAAATAATATTAGTAGAGAGATTAATAACGTACTATTCCTCCCTTATAGAAGTAGGAAGGCTATTAGAAATAGTAAGAGCCGTTTAGAAGGTTTTATAAAGGTTAATATTATACGGGTCGGTAATTTAAAGGGAGCCGACGGCAATAGCTATAATAAAGTTATTTATAAGAGTAGTACTAAATATTAATACCTCTAAGAATTTAATATCGCTTATTAAATTAATTAATAGGAATTATAAATATTGCGAACGGACCCCGTCTTTAAGTAGGCAGATTAAAATTTCCTTACAATATTTATAAAAATATAGATTTTTATTTAATTAAAAGAAGGATAAAGCTTACGTTCGTACTTCGATAATAGGCCGAATTTTAAAGTCCTATTTACGTATATAGCGCTAAAGAGGTACAATAAATTATTATAGGGTAGAAGTATAGTTAGGGGTAGGGTAAAATATATATTATTATACGGAGGAGGGGAAAGGAAGTATACGTAAAGGGCTAGCTATATAGGCGAGAGCCCTAGAGCTAGCCCGAGGTTACATATTTACGTACGTAACCGGACGGTATAACTCTAAGCTATACCGAAGCACTCTAATACATCGTAATAGCAATATTTAGCGCTGGGCAGGTTACAAGTAGGCTAACCCTGTGACACTAAGACTATAATAAAATTATACTTTACCTATTCAATTTCTATATAGATAGGGGTTCTAAAAGATTGAAGGAGTTTTTAAAAGGCTACCCGAAATATTGCGTCAATAATATACAAAAATATAAACTATACAGGAATTTATAACCGATGCTCGGCCCTCCCTATCCCTACTTCTTTATTACAATAGATTTTATATTAGGCCTCCCTACTTCTATAAACAAATATAACATATACTTCGTCGTTATATATAAATATAATAAAGAAATAATTATAATCCTAGGCAAATTAACATAGATAGTACAATAATAGGGAAGAGTATTAATTAAAGCCTTATTAATAAGAAATTGGGGAATCCCCCGTTAAATTCTAACCGATAAAAATTCTAAATTCGTTTCGATAATATAGAAGGCGATATAGTAATACTTAGGGACTAAATTATTATACTCTACAATATATAAATTATTAATTAACAGATAATTAAAATAATTAATACAAGTTATCGAATCTACGTTAAAGTACTATATTTAGAATCTAACTTACCTTAATCTTTAGCCGGAGATTATTCCGAAACTATAATTCGAATATAATAACGTAAAAATAAGTATAACGAGAATATCCCCCAACGAAATAATTAAAGGATTCCAACTAGCCGGGATTATAAATATTATTATAAATCAAAATTAAGACAGAAAATTATCTAAGAAACTCGACCTCCCGATAATAAAACTCGAAGCCTACAATTCCTTAGCCGTAATAGTAATAATAATAAAATACTACTTTAATAAAACTTACGTCTTAAAAACCTTTAACATCAGCAACCGAATCTATTTTTAATTCTATAAAGGGTATACTATTCTACAAACTACCGTACTAAGAAGCAAATTAAGCCTACAGTATATAAAACTATTCCGAATCGTTAAACAAATCGGACGAAGCGCCTACAAATTAAACTTTCCCGTCAATTAGAAAATTCACTTAATAATTAATATTAATTATTTAAAACCGGCTAGAAAAACCGATCCCTACGGCCATTAATTACCGGCCTTAATTCCTATTAAAAGCATCGATCTACCGTTAAAAATTACTATAGAAAAGAAAGAAAAGTTAGGTATTATTAAATATTTAATTAAATACGATAAAGTTAGAAAGGAGTTTAATTATTAAGTTACAATAAAGTAATTGAGGCCGGATATTCTAAAGGTATAACTAAAGTAGAAAATATAGAAACAATAGAAATATCTTAGACTATATATTTATTTAGAAATATATTCGTAAGGACGCAACGCTTTCGACGGGGGGCTAGTTTCAGTTCTCAGACCCACTGGACCTCCGAACCCCACCCCCCCCGTTCTGCGGTAGCAGGTCTGAGCAGGTTTTGCGTTTTTTGGCCGTCGGTTATAGAGTAATAAAAATTAAAAATAAAATTTTATTCTAATCGGAATAAAATACTTACTCTAGTTAGAATAAAATTAACCGCCTCCGTTATAATTAATTATTTACTTAATAAACGATTCTAATTAGAATAAAATATATTAAAGTATAATATCCGATTTATTTAATCCGTTAAATCCAATTAAATATTCGTTTAATAAAACGCCCTTTCCGTTTCTATATAATAATTAATTTATATTTATACCTAATTCGTACGACTTTATATTCGAATTGAATCTACTCCTAATTAATTTTATTTATAGTTATTTTATGCCCGTTCCGAACCCTAATGCTTCGATTTCGACCCTTACCCCCGTTCGATATATCTTATTAACTATTCCTAAATTACTAGACTATAATTACGACCTTAATTAATTATTAATTGAGAGTACTAAATAATATTAGTTTAAGCTTCGCCCTAAGAAGGGAAATTTATAACGATTTATTTATAATTAAGTAAAGGTAATTCGAAATAATAATTAATTATTTAGAACCTATATAAAGGAATTTATTAATTCTTTACGTAATAAATATATATACGAAGCTCTTTTTCGTTAAGGTGTTGTTATATAGTTTGAGAAGTAATATTATTCGTCCGATATAGAGGCTTTTAATTAAGAATTTGGTAAAGAATTAATATCTTTTCTCCGACGTAAGCTTAAAAAGAAGAAAAAGAAGAAAAATAAAAAACCTAAACCTAGAAATATAAAAGCCGAATCTATTAAATTTAATAATTTTTAAACCGGAGACCCCGAATTCTAGGATCCCGGACTTAAAGACGCCGAAATTAGAGAGCCCGCCAACTTTATATTATTTTAATTATTTACGAAGTTTAACGCTTCCTTTATAGTTAGGGGCGATATATTATATAATATTGTAAATTTATATAGTATTTAATAGATTTTAAATATTGTATAGTAAAGTACGATATACCTTTAGAAGCGTGCGCTTCGGTTATATTTATTCCTTAAGGGTTTAATAGAATATTAATATATTTAAGAAAAAAAGTATAAACGCCGAACTCGTTACGACGAATTTATTTCGCTTTATATTTATATAATTTTTATAATTCTTATAAGTATTCGCGCCCCCTACAACTCGGATTTCTTTTCTTAGATTATAGGCCTTTATTTACGTATAAATAGTATTACGAAGCGTATTTAAAATATATTAATTAAATTAGGTATTTATATTTTATATAGTAGGACGATCGCAATTATTAAAATTCTTACGACTACTATAACGGTTAATTTAATTCCTAAACATTTTATTATAATTAAATTAACGTTCCTAATAAAATTTTAAACGTATTATATCCAATCCTAGTCTTATTATTATTTATAATAATTATAATTATTTCGATACTATTTAAAGCCTTAATATTAATCGATAAGATATTATATATAACCTTATAATTTATTTATTAATAAATAGTCCCGATGTCCCTAGACTATTCCGACTATATTAATTCCAACCTACTATTCTATTCTAAAAGGTTTAAATTATTCCTTTACTCGCCCTAACGCCGCGTATATTTCGTTATACCGTCGATTCGCTTATAGTATCGAAATTATAATTATTATTTCCGGTTATTAAATAGGATAGTCTTACTACTCGTCCCTTCCTTAAAATATAATAATACCGGATACCTAAAAGCTTTATTCTCTAAACCCCCGCCCTTAATAAAAATGAAAGTAAATTTACTAATATTTACCGCTTTTATAATAAATTATTTCTCGACTTTCTAAATATAAAATAAGAATAGTTTAATAACCGGCTTTTCTTCGTTTATAGTAATTAGAAGACGATATTATATATTTAGAAGATTATTTTAATATAATTAGAGGCGTAGTCTATATACGATTGTAAATAATAGATAGTTTCTATCCCTATATTCTTTTATATTAAATTAAATTTCGTTAATTTAATTTTTCGGCATTTTTGGCCTTTTATAGAATAGGATATTTACGGCCTTAGTCGGGCGAAAAAGATAAAGCCCTAAAAAACCAAATTTTATTATAAATTATAATTTTTTTATAATATATTCTATTCTAGAATTTTCGCCTTCCTTATATGAAATTTCGTAGACGGGCGTTTTCTAAACCTTATTATCCTTAGTCGCGAAAGTATAGAAGTAATAATTATAATTACTTTTCAAATTGATAGCCCCGCTTATATATCTATATAATTTAATAATATATATACTGAAATATTTATTTTAAAGGGATATACCGGTAAATATAATATAAATAGTACCGGTAGTAATATTAATATATAATTCCGTAGTATTTATCGGTATCTATATATCGTCCGGATACTAATTATTCTTATTCGCGCTATCTAATTCAATAATTATAATATATTTTAATAAATCGTTAATTATTTACTACTCTTCTTCTATAGTAGAAAGAATACGAATTATAAGCCCGAAATACTATATTTCTCTTAGCTCCTACGTCCGGAGGTTATAGATTACAAATTATTCGAAGCTATCCTAAGGTCTAACCTAGTATAATATATTACTATTAATAGTAAATAGAAAGAGATCGATTTAATATTAGAGTATATTAATCGCTCCTTTACTTTTAATATTAAATATAATAAGAATTCTACGTATAATATTAAATCTACTTTTATAGAGATATTAGTTATAGGTCCCCTTACTATAGTTATTTATAAAGTAGTCGAATTAGAATTCGGGCGACTTAGTAGTAGTAAATATACTAATCTGTCGATTAATATAGATATTATTAATTATATATATATAATATATAAAAACGGATTTGTAAAGCGGCGTCGTAGGCTGTTAAACCCTACCGATTTTAATGTACCTAATTTATAATATAATGGCGTATATAAAATATTATCCGGTACTTTCTAATAGTTTAATAGTAAGGAGGTATAGTTGGAGTGTAGGGAAGATTAAAAGTATTTCGATTTTTTTAATTATAAAGAAGATAAACCGATTGTAATTAATAATATATATAATATATCTGACTTTAATAATAGTAATAATGAGGTAATTTAATTAATAATTATTTTAAATTATATATAATTTAGTATGCCCCTCCCTTATATTTTAGTGAAGGCCTATATTTTAAGGTTTAGAGTAGCGCTTTATTGGTTTTTAATTAATATAGGTATAATCTATCCCTCGAATTCCGTATAATAATAGATTTTACTCCTATAAGAGTTATTATATATAATATCCTACTATACCTCCCCTCCCGCTATTCTACGAATTTTATAAGCGAGATTTTATTCTTATCGGAATTGTTTCTAATTAGTAGATAGATAATATACTAATTATCGGTTTATTTACTAAGTGCGCCGTCCTCCTAGTTTAATAATAATTAGTGGTAAAGACCTATCTAGATTTGTAGTAGGCGCTATCTAAACCGGCTACCTATATAGGATAGAATTACGTATAATAAAGGTTGTTTATTTATTATATATAAGTAGCCGGTTTGTAGGGATATATTTATTTAATTTCGCTAACCGTTACTGGTTATTTATTAATTATCTCTTTAGTTAGTAAAAGAGCTATTTTTCGATTTTATTCTACTTTTGCTTGTAAGAACTTTAGGGTACCTTTTACTACTACGCTTTCTTATAAAAATAGAGGTATTTCTAAATAGAGGAAAAGAGATAAAGAATAGGATTATTTATTTATATTAATTAGTAACGAATATTTATCTTATCTTCGTTAATTATTTATTTTAAATTAATTTTCGATTTTACTCTACTTTTACCTACAAGAACCTTAGGGTACCTTCTACTACTATACTTTCTTATAAAAATAGAGGTATTTTTAAGTAGAGGAAAAAAGATAAAGAATAGGATTATTTATTTATATTAATTAATAACGAATATCGATTTTATCTTCGGACGGTTCCTATCCGAATTAGGTTTAATATAGTTAATTACTTGCGTAAACTTTAATAATTAATTAGTCTATATGCTATACCCTTTTTTTACTATAAATTACTCTTTCCTTTCCTCTTATAACCTTTCTTCTTATAATTTCTCCTTCCTTAATAGTACCCGGTTAATAATTCCTCCTAAAGTAAAATCCCTATTGCTATTAATACTATAGCGCTATATCCTAAGTAAATTATAAATTTAGTGGAATAAATTCTATATATTGCCCCCTTAATTAATATTAGAGAGCTATAATTATTATAGTATTTAGATTTTACTTAATACTACGACCTAATTACTTATAGTATTATATTGTTAGATAATTATAATTCGGTATTAATTATAAAGGGGTACCCCCCTAATACCGGATTCAAAAACTTCGATACTATTTACTAAATTATTAATAATATTCTACTGTAATTAGAAAACGGAAATTTCGCTTTCGTATAGAGGGACCCCTAAGCGATAAATATATTAGAGCGGAAGGCCGAGAAATTCTAAAAGAGTATATTTACTAGTTAAATGTTAGTATACCCTTTATTTCTCTCGGACGTTAACGTTACAAGCCCTAAATTCGCCGGACTAGCGGGATATAATATTTTAACGGACTTTTATTAATATTTCGACTATAATTATAAATTTTATTTATAATTTCTCTATATTTAGTAAAATAATTTTTATTCCCGTAAGAATTATTATAATTTTATTCGGACGGGAATTATTAATATAATAATTCTTATAGGAATAAAAACCGCCGTCTAATCCTCCTTACTCCTATTAGAGTAAAATATACCTTAGTTCTATTAGGCGGGATCTATCCGAAATTAAGGTAGTACCCGGAATACTTAACTTACTAGAACCCTTCTAATAGATATATATTAATAGGAAGTAATAATTAATTAGTTCGGGCCTTTAATTAATTTTAAGACTTTAAATAAATTTAAAGGTTAGGCTAGCGTTAAGTACCCGGCTTCCTACTAGAAACTTTATATTAATACTTTTAATAATTTCTCTAATTCCTATATTATTTATATTATAATAGTAATATTTACCGCGCTATTTGGTAATTTACTAATATACGCCGTTGCGGTCCGTAATAGAGATTTCGACCCCCCTCCGGTAGGTTTTAAAAGTAACGATATTTATTTAGACGAGATTATTATAATTAATTTTTTTTTAATTATACGTAGGATAACTATATAGCCCCGCTACTAGGGCGCGCTACAGTACTAGTAAAATTTAATAGACGATAATATTTATACTTGTAATAATTATTATATAGACAATTAATTCTATATTTGGCAAACCTTTACCTTTTTCTTATATAAGAGATCGGGTAAGGTTGTCCTCGGTACTATATATTTAATTAAAGGTATTAATATTAAAATTAAAGGGCTATATATATTTAATATTCTAAATATTAATTTTGCGCCCGTTAGGGCGGTAGACTAAATACTCGAAATATAATTAGACTTTACGTCCGTAAATTTTAAATAATATATATTTAAATAATAAGAAAAGGAGTACGAGTTTTACGAATTAATAAAAGAAGAGTTGGATAGTTACAGGTACTTTAATAAATAGGTTCGGTATATTTATTAATATAACGCTTTTACTATTTTAGGTGCCTTATTATATAGTTTAAGGAGTATATATTATAATTCTATTATAAAGGGTATATTAGAAGAATATAGCTCTATTTCTTTCGGAGAGGATATATTGCTTCGTTTAAATTATTAGTCGTTAATAGTTTTATTAGAGGGTTTATAGGATTGTTTCGGGAAATTGATAATTACCGACCCAATCGTCGATAAAATTTTATTTTCTTTATTTTATAAAGATAACGTTTAGATTACTATATACTTATTTAAAGCGAATTATATAGTCGATTATATTATTTAATTGGCTAGGGAACCCGGGTTTATTTAGGAAGCTACCCGGGCCTCCGTTCGTAAGGAGATCGAAGGAAGTGCCCTATTTAAATCTTTAGTTAAGAGGAATTATCCTTTAACTAATTATATTATAGATACGGAATTAATTATAAGGAGGATATAAGTATTTAATAAAATTATTTAAAATATTATTAATGAGGAAGACAACCCGCTTATATTTAATTATAATAAGTTTAAAGAGATTTACAATTAGGCGAATTAGGACTTCGAAACCGAAGGGACGAAGAAGTATTACCTTCTCTTATATTAGGTTATTAATAAATATAATTTATTCCAATTATAATTAATTTATTACTAATTCTTATAGGAATAAAATTTAATTTATATTAATTTATTAATAAATATTTATATTATTTATTATATATTCTATTTACTTTTAAGAGGTATTATATTTATAAACGAAATTAGGACCGGTAAAACTCTAATTTATAGTACTATTTTCTAAATAGAATATTTAAGGTTATAAAAGTGCTATTCCGAAGGTAAGCCTATCCTAATATATTTAAGTATAATTATTATACTACTTAATTTAATTATTCAAACCTTTATTAAATTTCGGCAATTCTTCCCGGGCTTTAATATTCGTATTTAGTTTAAATCTCCTACTTAAGTTAAAGAAATAAATAATTAATAGAATAGAACGCTAATTTAAGTAACCTTTAATTAGTTTATAAATAACTATGTACGGGGCTAAAATTATTCTAACCCGGCTAAAATCGTTATTATTATAGTATATTATACTATTATTAAACGTTAGGTTATAAAGTATTCGGTAACGATTGGGAAGGGCGAGCTAGCTCGTAGTAAGGATGAGTATATCCTACAAAATAGGCTTATAATTATTATATTGAATTAAGCGGACGATAGTATTGATTCGGAATTCTCGGATTTGGATTTAAGCGACGATTTCTATAATACAGAGGAGGATAAGTTAGGTAATAACGCCTACGGACCTCCCAATAATTTTTAATAAATTTTTACTCTAATAGAAATAGCGATTCCTAATTCTAATAGGAATAAAATATATTAATTGCTAATTCTCTATAGGAAAAAGAAATAAATTGTAATAATTATTTACGCTATTATTATATTTATAAAGAACGTTAAATTTTAGTCGCTTATTATAAATAAGGCCTAATTCGCTAAGAGTATAAATTTAATTATTTTCCGCTTTATTAGGAAAATCCCTACGGTTATTCGCCTAATTTATTCGGTAACCCCGACCCTCAATTACTTAGGGGATATTATTACGTTTATTACATTTATATAGGAGGTAGGCCTCTATTAATTCTTTAAGAAGCCGAATCGCTTTATTAATATAATAATTATAATCGATAAGGACGATTTTATTATTATATATAAAGATAGCGGAGATTGTATTATCCGGCCCGAGACCCCGCCAGCTATTTATAAGGCTTTAAGTAATATTAAATATAAATAGAGTTTTAAGTAGTAGTATTTATATTTATAAATATAGGCGTATATTACTTCTATTAATTCTGTTAAAGTTATTAGCGAATTAATAAGTAAAATTATAAAAGAGATATAAGTATTATTAGTAAATAGGGGTATAATAATCCTATTTATATTCTTTAATAGAACGAAATTTTACCCCTTAACGGATATTCTACTTATAAGGGTCTATATAATCTATTTATTATACGGGCTTAAAAAAGAGTTAATAACGGTATTAACCGATAATTTTTTAAAGAATATTATTATAAACCTTTCTAATTATAAAATCGACGAAATAAACCTTTATAAGGTTAGCGATAGTAGTAAGGACCGGAAGATCGCCCTAAATATAATTCTAATTAGGTTATATTAGTTCGCCGTATAGGATATTTATAAATTGATAATATTTATTTATAATTCTATTATAGGTAATTAGCCCCTGGATGTATTTAATCGGGCGATCTAGCGGTTTCGCTAGATTAAATCTAAATTTAGTAAGAAAAAAGAGGTAGATATACGTTTCGGCGTCGAAATTATTAATAAATTAATTAAATTCGATTATAACAGAGGTTTATTATATATATTCGCCAACTTAATTACGGATAATTCCCTTATACCCTATATTAGTAAATTATATATATTTAAATAGGTATTGTCCGATTCGCCCCTCTATATTTAGATAGTAAGTAAGTACGCCGAGGCCTTCTACAAAAAGAAACGCGTATTAGTAATCGCCAATTCGCTATAATCCTAAATATAAAAAACCTTCTACCCTATTAATTTTATTCCTAGTAGAATTGAACTATTACTTTTAATAGGAGTAAAATCTATCCTTCCTACTTATTCCCGTTAAAATAATATATATATTAGAAATTAATTATTAAAATAGGATGCTATACTTACTCTTATATAAATTCGGCCTAAAAGTTAATATAGTATATAATAAGTAGATGTAGACGGAATATATTTACGTAGTAGATAGATAGAATTCTATTACTACGGATATAAACGTCCTTATTTTAAATTCTACTATATATATAATTAGGCTTAACCTTTACTACTAATACTATATCGGTATTAATATAAACTTCGTTTGGAATTTAAATATTATTTTTTAGTATATAGGGAGATTATATTATATTGGTTAGCGTAATATTGTAGAATAGTACTTACTAATTATATATAGTACGGTTTACAATTAAATTAAGGAACGAATACTACGAAAGGTTAATACCGTCTATATTAATTCTTATTAGTGTAAAATATATTAATATTCTTTAATATATCTACGAATTCGTACTAAATTTAAATTTAGATAAAAAGGGAGTGCCCGAAGTAGCCGGGCAATATTTTAGGACTTTAATCGGGTATAAAATATTAAAATATTTATTCTCTTAAAATTTTAACTATTTTTCGTAGTTCGTCGAAGTCTTATAGGGGGTAGAGGGTTACTATTCACCCCGAACTAAAAATATTAATTATTTCTATTCTAAGTTGTATTCTATCTTAATATAGGTTATTAGCGATAATTATAAGGATATAATCGATTGGAAGAAGTTTAACGATTGCCTCCCCCTATTCGGCCTATACTTTATTAAATAAAATTTAAATTTGAAAATTTATAAGGACGTCTTTATTAAATTAGAGAATATAGCGAAATACGCCAAAATTATTATTTAACGCTTTACGAAATATACGCTAAGGGATATTAAGAAGGAGATAGGGCGGCGTATTGAAGTCGTTAATTAATTCGCTAGGGCGAATAAGTAGAAGGTCGAGGTAATCCTTAAAGATAAAGTAATTAAGGCTAAATTAATTAAGGAAGTTATCGATTAGAAGATAGCGTTCTTTACGGGCAAATAGGGCGAACTAATAAAGATATTTATAATAAGGGTAAAGGTTAATAAATTTAAAAGGACCGGGTAGGTTCCTAAAAACTAATTATTCGTCGATTCTATAAATAATAAAGATATTCCGTTTATTAAAATTAGGGAGAAGTAGGACCGGTCCGAATCGTTATTTATAATACAATCGAATAAATATTATAAATCTACTAATAATAATATTAATTCTATTAAAAATAAAATCGACGGGGTAGAAGAATAATCGGGTGACTTTAATAGTCTAAGTATTAATAATTCTAATTTAAATACTAATAATTCTTATTTAAGTATTAGTAATTTTAACGATAATAATAACGCTAACTCTACTAAAAGTAAAATCGACGGGGTAGAAGAGTAACCGGGTAACCCTAATAGTCTAAGTACTAATAATTCCTATTTAGGTACTAATAATTCTAATCTAAGCACCGGCAATTTTAACAATAATAATAATATTAATTTTAATAAGAATAAAATTACGAAAATATATATAGGCTACGTAAATAATTTTAAAAGTACTTAGATAGAAGATAGGGATATTTTTGCCCTAATTTTCGCTATCCCTAATACGAACGTTAGGGGCATCCCTAAAAAGATTACCGAATAGGCTATCGGATATTTATTAACCTTTAATATAATATCGATCGACGACTCCGAAAATACAATTATATAATTTATAATAATTATATAGAAGTTCTATATTATAATATCGATAATAAATCGGGAGTTTGATAAGACTAAGTTAACCCCTATAGAATTTTTGGGTTAGGAGTTAGATTTTAAATCCGTTAAATATTTAAAGAATTTTTTATTTAAATAGGAGGTAGTTACGAAGTACGCTATTAAAAGTATAAGTAATTTTGGCGGGGTTCCTAAGTTAATACTATAGTTAGAGTCTTATATATTAAGGGTCGGCTAAACGCAGTTTAATTATATAATTACGGCGGGATACTTATACGGCGAAGAAGTTTATATAGATTGGGAAATGCCCGATTAAGCTAATTTAAAAGAATTATTCTATATCCGGATTAAAATTATTAAAGTATCCGCCGAAGATATTAATTGCAGTAGATTTGTTCGCAATAGGCTTCGGATATAAATTCTATCCTTATTTATTAGATTTATTAAAATAGATTCGATTTTACCCTAACGAGAGTAAAGTTAGCGCTAGGTTATATTAGTAGATAGGTAGATTAGAGCTGCTCGTTTAATTTTATTTTAATTAGAATTATTCTTTTTAATTCTAATATAAATAAATTCTAAGCAGTTTAATCCGGTTTATAATATATTAATAGATTAATATAGCGAAATATTAGTAGCTATAAAAGGAATTAATATTTAGGAGGATTTTAAGGACCGATATTAGGAAAAGATTTATAGATAGTACTTATATAGATATATTCCGACCCGGGTCTAATTTTCCTTCTAGTATTATTAGTTCTATATAAATTTATAGTATAAAAAAAGTACCTTTACTTGAAATTCGTTACGTAAATATAGATAAGTAAATAATTATAATTTTATATAGTAAAGTTGATAATATAAATAGGTAAATTAGAAAATATTAATGCTTTAAAGTTTTTAAAGATATAGTAGTATACGAATTGGTTCGGACGCGATTTATTTATATTAACGAAATTTATAATTGTATATATAATATTATAATAGCGCTATATAGAAAGTTATAGTAATATTCTCTAATTACTTCTAAAGATCCAATAAGTAAAACAATTTTTCTAAAATCGAAATCTAAATCGCTTTTACTTTTTTACTCTAATATTTTTCGTATTTTTCAATATTAAACCGGGCTAGTTATCGTTTATTCTTTAGCGTATTATTAGACTTACTATAATAATTACGCTATTTATTTATTTAATTATATAATCTACCCTAATTAGGAATTAATTTCTATTTATAATTATTAATTATTAACCGAATAGATTAATACTATTACTTAATAAAATTAAGCGCAGATTATAACTAATAACTATTAGTCGGAGAGATTTATTAAAGCCGGGGATAATAGATTCGGGTTAAAATACTATTTTACTTCCCCGCCCGGTAAATAAATACGAATTTTGGCGTATTAATTATATAGGTCCGATTCGACGGGATTTTCACCGACTTATTACTTCGTACGCTAGTTTCCTACTTCTACAATCGAATAGCCCGCGAATAAATAATTTAGATAATTATTATAGTATTATAGTTACTTATATATTATATTAGTAATTAAATAAATATTTATATATTAGATTATTAGGTAGCAATAATTTAGTATTCCGGATGCTTTAAAAATTGTTATATAYTATAATTTATTCGCTTATATTATTTGCCGCTTTTATAACTATTATTTTAATTTATATTATATTATATTTAATTTAGTAGCTTAAAATGTATAGGTAACTACACTTAAAAGGGGAGAATCCGATCCCTTCGGCGAAGATTATTATCTATATAATCTAATACTATATAAAAACTTCTATAAAGAATTATATATAAACTCAACCCTTAACTTATACGAACTCTTTTTAAACGCCTATATCTCCTATCTCCTCGCCTATTGAATATATCCGATCTATCTTTATATTTATTATATATTATACTTTTATTACCCCTTAATATATTTTACTATATTATTTATTTATTATATTACTTCTTCTATTATATTTTCTAGTACAATCTATACTATTAATCGCCTACGATTATTCTAATATAAAAATTTAATTAATCGATTGAATATTTTGCGCTTTAATAAGTAATTCTAGACTTCAGTACTTTAAAACGTATTTTCGATCGAATTTTAATTATTAATTAAATGTAAATTTCGTATTATAGATAGGTATTATAATAACGACCTTCTTATACCGGATATAGAAAGGAATTAATAATTTAGGGAATAAGTATTAAATTTACGGGTAAATTTTATTATTAAAGTTGTAAAATTACGTACTATTAATATATTAATTAGGCGACGGGCTAGAATACTTTTAAATATAGAATATATTCTCCTATAATATTTACCGCCTCTCTAGGTAATTATTATTTACTTTATATTAATACTATAATTAATTATAATAATAATAATATATTAATTAAATAACGGGTTAAAATACTTAAGTAGCCGCTTAAAGCCCGGTTTTAGCCTAAAAACGTTAAATTCTACCTAAATATATTATTCTAGCCTATACTTTTTTAAAATATAGAAAATAATAGTACTAATAAGAAAAAGAAATAGTTTGAAATATAATACCTTTTACTCTATCCTTCGTATTAAATTTTATTAATTAGCCGAAACTTCGCCGACTTCGACCCTATTATTAAAGAACGGCAAAAATTCTAAATAGGGCAAAATTTCCGGATAATAACCTTTAAAGAGGATGAAATTTAATACGAGAGGGAAGTGTAAGACGGAGGGGAATATAAGAAATAAAATAGAGACGGAGGGGGAGAGGGCGTTAAAAAATATTTACGAATAGTTCCCCGAATATATATATTTTAGAATACGTACTATTTCCTATCCCTATCTAAATTTAATATTTTATATTAATATTAATTTACCCGATATAAATAGAGAGGAATATTCCTATCGCTAGATTTAAAAGACCTTCCTTTTACGCCGGACCCCGGGGTTATAATATTATTTAATATTATATTCTACAGTATTATACTCTATATAAAGTACGCCTAGCTAGTATATAATAATTATATTTCGATTATTAAAATATTAATTTTATAGAAGGAAGTTAATAGTTTTTTTATATTCGCTATTATAGAAGGGTTGTATATTTAGTCGGCCGTTCTAACCACTCCTTTCCCTAGTAAGAAACGCCTTCTATAATTATATTTTAAACCGATCGCTTTTAATTTATTATCGGCCGATTTTTAAATAATATAAGAAGAAGACCCCCAAATACTATATATCTAAATTATTTTGAAGGAATATTAAACTAAATTAATTGCTAGATATATACTTCGCTATTTCGATAATAGGTTAAATCTAGCTCAAGCTTTATATTCCGATTACCGGTTCTTATAATACGTTATTTTATTAGAATTTAATACTATAGTATTTATATAGCGTTAGGATATAGGAAAATTCGATAGTATATTAAGACCGGCCGGTTAGGATTATCCGGTAGTACTATTAATTACTTACTTATATAACGACTATCGGAAAGCGAATTGGATATTATATTCCCCTCTAATATTATAATATTAAAGCGTTAAGGTTAATATTAATATAAGCGGCTTAAAGAAGTTAGAATTAATATTTTTACCGGATAATACAAAATTGGAAGAGAGGAGTCTCTTTAAATATAATTGTTTACGGGTATTATTTTTAAAATTGAGCGAACGAATTAATATATTATAACTTAGATATATATATATTTTATTAGAATAACCTTTACTAATAAAACCCTAGGCTAGCCTATAATTACCCCCCTAATACTTTCTACCCTAATTTCAAAATTAATAGACGATAATATTTATTACGCCCGTACGGAGCTCGGTTTATAAATAATTGCTATTTATACCGATATATAAATATAAATAAATATTTTTAATATTAAATTCAATAGTATAATAAATAATCTCTTAAGATTAATCAATTTGTAAAATAACTAGATTATAAAGTATTTCGAAATTATATATAAATATTTTGCGGGGGGTAGTCTCCTAAATAATAAGGTAACGTAGGAACTTCGGGAATTAATTAAAAGGGAAAGTAAGGGGCTTATAATTATTATTAGTAATATAATTAAGATAATAAATTATACTACGGCCGATGTTTTAAATTTAATTAATTTATTAGAGTATATTGAATCCAAGATAGATAAATTAATTACGAAAATAGACTAACTATATATAATTAGATAGTATTAAATATAATAGTCCCTAAATATGTATTAATATTAATTACCCCGACCCTAACGTTTAGTCTTTATATTTTATTAATTACTTATTAATATTCGTTTAAGGATAACTTTCTAAAATTTAAAATAATAGCGAATCCGATTCCTTATAGTATTAAACTTCTCCCTCTTCTCCCTTTTTATAAAATATAACCCGTAAATTTATTATATTTTTGAATTATTCAATTCGTTTTATATAAATGTATAAATATTTCCAATCGGTCTTCGTTAAACGCCGCCGATACTCTTTCTCCTAACTCTAAATCCAATAGGAGATAGAAAGGCGATTCTTTCCTCCCAATTCTAAATCCGATAGGGGATAGAAAGGTAATACTTTTTCTCCCAATTCTAAATCCGATAGGGGATAAAAAGGTAATACTCTTTCCCCCGATTTTAAACCCGATAGAGGATTGGCGATATTCTTTCCCCCAACTTTAAATCCAATAGGGATACTCTTTCTTCCCCTATCGGATTTAGCAATTTATTTTCTTATATAAACTAGCTCCCCTATCGGATTTAACAATTCATTTTCTTATATAAGCCGGCTCCCCTATCGGATTTAATTAATTTATTTTTTTATATAAACTAATTTAAATATAAATAGAAAGTATATTAAATATTAATATTCGAATCCATCTACCGATTTTAATTGGAATAAAAGCTATTAAATACGTAAGGTTTATAATTATTAGGAATAGAACTACTTTTAAATATATTAACCTTTATATATATTAATACCCTTATTAATTTTAGATAATATTTACTATAGGACGCCTACCCGTTTATAACGTACTTACTATATAAGGTAGGTTTTTAATATATTATTCTATAATCCGTTAATATAAGTAGTAATATAGCTAGTATTATTCTAATACTAATTATAAGTAGGAAAATAAATACTTATATAATAGTTTAATATATTAGTAGGCCGCCGGTTCGAACCCGGGGCGGATTACTTTTTTATTTTTTTCGACTTTAAACTTTAATTCCCTACTCCGATACCCTACGAGTACGCTATATTATATTATTTTTGAAAAAGACCTATAAAACGCGAAATATACGCGAAATATTGCCTATACGAATATATTACTATATTATAACGGTATTGCGGCCGATATTTCGAATTTAATTAAATATAATTAAATAGTATTAAACCTTTCGGTCGTAATTATATTGTATAAATTCCTTCCCGTCTCCTATTAAGGCGATTTTCTCCGTATTTAAAATAAATATTTATTTATTAAATTCGCTATCCTCGATTTACTAAACCTCTTCAACTTCGTCCTTAGTCTTTCTAATTTATTTTATTCTAATAAGAATAAAAATATCGCTACACTTCCTTATAAATCGAAATAATATACTAAAGTCTTTTTACTTATATAGGAGTAAAGCGATATAATTCTTATCGGAATAAAATTTACTTAATATTACGGAGTCCTTTTATTTTAATAAGAATAAAATTTAATTATTCTATTAACGTCCGTCCGCCGGAATACGGAAATACTAATATTTTATTTAAGTAATACTATAATAATTAAAATCTTAGTATATTTTAGAGTTGAAGGAAATAATAGTATTACTATACTAATAAATATAATAGAATATAATATAAATAGTATTATATAATTCTATAGTTTGGGCGCATATATTCTAGATTGCGACCACTTCTACAATAAATTTTACTTTTTAAATATAAGTATCGGCGATTACTATTTAGAAGGCCGTTTTAATATTATAGAGGACCGGCAGGAATTCGTAGAAGTAGTTACCGGTATTAATCTAGCGGTAAATAGAATACTAATTAAATTTGCCGATTATTATAAGGTAAACGATAAATATTAATAAATTATATAATTAAAATTAATAAGGTAGGTATTTTACGGAAGCGAATACAAATATTAATAGCGGCGGTAAATTTTATACTACGGGCGCCAGCGTTTGGAAAGAGGGTAATAATCTTATCGATAATAGCCTAAGAAGAAGTAGTATAGGGGTAATAGCATAGAAGGCTAAAACGTAACGAAGGAATTAGGAAGAGAATTATAATATAATAATATAAAGGTATTGTATACCTAACGGTAGTAAGGCTATATATATTGCGTATAGAGTATAAAATATAAAATTGAGCGAAGGTAAGGCTAGCTATATTAATAACGGGGGCGGTCGGATTATAGAAGTTGATTAAAGAATTAATTTTATTCTAATTAGAAGTAAGAAAATTTATAAATAGATTAAATAATAACGAAAAGAATTAATAATAATAGTAATATATTAAATTATAAGAGAGAAGGAAATTCGAAAAGTCTAGAGGTCTAAAAACGAGGGTAGGGGAACCCTATACGGCGGAATTATAACGAATATTAATAAAGGGGAACTATAGCGGGCCGTACGTAATACGGGTCACCTCCAATAAGATTGTTTACTCCTATTAAAATAAAATTAAATAGAGAAAAATCGTTTACTTTTATTAAAGTAAAATAATAATTAATAAAGAGAATATTAATAAGAGTAAAATTAATATAGATAAAATAATTATTAATAAGAGTAAAACTACTATAATTTAACGCTTACTACGCTTCGGTTAACGATTTCTACGGGTAGGGCGCGTAGTAGAATATAATAGAATAATAAAGGTAAGGGTTATAATAGTATATAAGGCCAATAGTAAAAGGCCTATAATTATAGTAAATATAGCGGTAACATCCCTACTATCTACTATATTATTAACTAATACGCTTTTACACTTTATAATCGGACTAATATTAATAACCGACGCTAATTTAATATATTCTACAATAAAGCTATAGCTATACTCTTCGATATACCCCTAATTTCGTAAGAAGGGAATATACTTTACTATATCTTTTAAAGTATAAATAAATATACCTACTTTTATAAACATTACGCGTACGAATTACCAGGCGATTTTAAATAGTAAGAGGATTAAATAAAGTAATTAGAAGTCGATATTATCTCTCCTAAATATAGAAATAATACACACTATAAAAAAATCCTAGAAATAGACTAGAAAAATTCTAGCCTTAATAGTAATAGGTAATAAATTAGGCTTTATCTTCGATTTTTTAAGTATCTCTTCTATTCGATTAAAGAAATAATTATACCTATTATAGTACTAAATATATATATAATAGTCGAAGTCGATATTACCCTAGAGAATACTAAGGATAGTTTAGTAAAAATATTTAGCGTTAGCGATAGTATATATATTAAAATAATTAGTAATTAAATCGGTCCGCTACTTCCTTTCTATTTTAGACTACTTCTTCGGGTAAATAGTACCGAATATACTAAAATTAGAGTTTACTAAAGACTAGGAAACTTTAGACCGTATAAGTAATTAAAAATATATTATATCGTATATTATATCCGATATAAATAACGATTCGGAATTATATATTTGCGAATAGTCGTTAAGTTATATCGTTAGTAGGGACGGCTTTATAAAATTTTATTTAAGCTAGTCGAAGTACTAATATAGCGCAAAAAAGTATATAATACTATTTCTACCGCTATAAATAGTACGGCCGAAACGTTACTATAAATTTATAACGTTTTTAAATATAATTTAGCCGTACTATATAATTCGCATTACGTTAAATATATCTATTCTTATACCTAACGCTATAATAAATATAATAATACGATACTAAAATTCGGAAATAATGAATTATTAATATAAATAATCCTAATCTAAAGGGTAGATATAAAAATAGTAAATTTAGACTATTATAAACGTATCAGTTAAATTATAGAGACAACGTTTTACTAAAGCGTAAATAAAATACTTCCTTACTTTACCAATCCGATCTTTATTATTAATATAAATAATAATTTTTGGGATTATAATACTTAAAGTAGGGATAAAGAGGAATTCGAAGCGTTTGAAATTTAAAATTTCGTTAAGAAGGATATAATTAAAAATAATACTAATATTAGGTCGGTCGATAGAAGTACGGATAATTTTAAGAGAATTTGCCGAAAAGCCGGCGCATTCTTATATATATACTTCTAATTCTTTAATTAATATAACTATATATCCGAATTATAGAATAAAAAAAAATAGGGTCCGACGGAGTTAAAAAAGATTAGAGAATTAAATATAGAAGTTATACCCCTATTAATAAATAGTATAAAGTTCGTTTATACCTACGAATATTATACGGGTAGTAAATTCTAGAGTACGAAGGAATTTAAAAAATCGGTAATAAAATATTTATTTAAGTCCGAAGAAAATATAAGTAAAATACCCCGAACGTATATATTCTTATAATATATTAATTTAAATACATTAATTAATTATTAAAATAAATAAAAGACGTTTATATACTTTATAGAAATCTTAATTAATTAATAAAAGTTTTGCGCCGGGATATATTATAATAATATCCCTCTATTTTTAACCGAGACAATTGAAAGGTATAATTTATAATATAATTTACGTAAAAAGAATGACCGATATTATTTAAAGTATAATACTTTTACTAAATTTAATTATAGTAATAAAAATTATATTACTATATTAATAAACGATACGATGGATATATTTAACCTATTCCGGGCGAAATTAATATAAGGCTTGACCAAATGTCGACTAAGCGATTAGATTAAGTAAAATTCGAATAATAATATATATAAACCGAATTTAAAGCCTTTAATATTCGTTTAAGTCCGTATGTTCAATAATTATAATAATATATTACTATATAATTAAATTTAATATAAGTAAGGCGGTGAAATCGGAATTAGTTTCAAAGAATCGGATGAAAATAAAAATTTTATTGAAGGTAGAATTCGGTTAGGTTATTATCGTTACTAAGTTTTAAATAAATTGGATTGAAATTAGTAAAAATATAATACTTATTTCTTGAACGGTGATTACGGCAACCGACGAATATAATTGCCTAAGAAATAACTAAGGGTTAATATAAGTTATAATAGGAAAAAGAAAAAAAGGATATAGAAGTTCCTATTTGTATTATATCCAACGAATAAACCGTTTTTAAATACGACTTATCGTTATTAAAATATTTGTAAGTATTTATAGAAAATATTTTTTTCTTGAGGCCGATTTATATATGTATTTAGGCAGCCGACGACGTTTTTCCGCAAAATCGTAATAGACCTCCTCTCACTGTCGTTCGAGGAGGGGAGACCCACATTTTATTTATAGGGCGGGTCCGCTAAAGGCAGTCGTCGGAGGTCAGGGTGGTAGAGACTACAGGGGGCATCCTATTAGGCTATTAGCATACCTATATAGCGTATAAACTAAGCATAGGAAATAGCTTAAATAGGCTAGGCAGGTACAAATTAGACTTAAGAAGGAAATACCCAGTAGGCAAGGCACTAGGAAATTACATATATTTCCTCCGAATCGGCCAGGTTCCTAGCCAGACTTAGCCTAGATCATTATTAACACAGACACATTGCACTGCATGCCCACATCACCCTTACAAAATCGAGGGGAATGCAACGTCAATATGTACCCCTTTTTTGGCGTCCCCTCGTAGCAGCCAAAGGGAACCAAAGGGAGGGAAGAAGCGGGTGGAGCATAGAGGTACAGATTGCATATTCAAGAACGGAAAGCAACAAGTCGCAAAATGGACTGGACCGGACGGAAAAGGGGGTCATGCAGTCCATTGTCTGTCTGCATGCAATGGAACAGGAACTTGAACTAGATTATGATACATATTCGAACCTCCTCCAAGAGTCCAAGGTCCGCGATGGTCCATGGCATTTCCCGTTGCTGTCCAGGTGTTGAGGTGGAGAGTGGAGTATCTGGCGGGATTGGACGGTCATGTCGATTGAGACTGGACGGATGGCACTGACATGGAAACTTGCAGTGACTGCACTGCACTGCACTGCACTGCACTGCACTGAGGATATCAAGGCGGGAGTGACATGCGCATAGCATTGCGTTTTGAAAGTTGAAAGTCCTGACATCCAAGATTTAGGTTGAAATATATGCGGCCAACTTCAATCCATTGGACTAAAACACCAAGGTTTCTCAGTTCCAAGTCAAATATAGTCCAAGTTGCAGTCAGGAAGAAAGGGTTCAAGTCTCGAACACACCAAGCACAATGCAAGCACGCCTGCGACGAAGGTGTTGACCGCTGGGTAAACTGACTAACAGATTCAAAGTCTCTTCTGCATGTTACACGTGCCAAAAGACACATGCCTCTTGATGGCCAGGGGATCTCAGCAGCATCGAGACCCTGCCAGCGATGGCGCCTGCTTGCAATCGACGTGCGTGGTGGGCAATTAAACTGGCCTGCCGAGCCAGACCAATTCGGGCCCATCGGGCCATCTGGTACGGGGATGCGATCCACTGTCCAGTCTTTGGAAGGAGCAGACACCGAATCCACCTTCACCTCCCTTGGTCCCCATCCATCAGTCAGAAAACACCAATCACGCCGGTCTGTTCCTGGACCTTAATCCATTCGCTTGACTTCGACGCTTTCTCACCCCCATCAAGTCTCCTCTTGTTCCATTCAGTCTGTCTCTTCCCCTTTGCACCCTGTCGCTTTTGGTAGTCTTTTTACCCTTCAGGATTTCCTTTTTATCTCTTGGATTGATCACTTCCCTCGCTTCCGTCAATCCTCTTCCTCCTCCTTTTTTCCCGTCCCTCCCCCCCTTCCCCTTCGGCCCTCCCTAGAACATCCGTTCTTGTGGCTTTCTTTTTTCCCAATTGCCCATTGCGCAAGGAGAGACCGCTTCTTCAGTCTTCCACTTCTGGGGCCCCGTAGCCTTGCAAAAACCCTTCAAGGTCTCGATCCACTCCTCCTTCTGGAGTGCCTCGCCTTTTTTGCAAGCTTTGCTCTTCCTTCGACAAACACTCGTTGCCAAGTACCGTCTTGCTAATTACACCCTATACAACACTTCACTTCTTCCCCACGGGACGAAACGAACCCCCCGACAAGACCGCAGACGGACCCTGCTAGCTTTCATCTCGACTGACAAGCCAAGTCCAAGTCCGTTCTCGACTCGATTTCCCCCGGTTCGCTTCTTCTGCCACGGTGTGAAGATTTACCACCTCGCCTTTTACTCGACATTCGCTTGAAGAGAGAAAGAGAGAGAGAGTCATATACATATAAACATCACGTTGGTCGATTACGATAGCGATATTTAATAGCTCTATACAAAATCTTCCTTTGTTCGGCTTCGACACGCTAGGATCGATCCCCTCCCCGAATCGACCAACCCCTTTCGGCCCCCTGCCGCGAAGCAATTGTCTTTGCTCCAAAGAGACAAGAACAAAACCAATCCGGCCGCGGTCACCTTCGAGCTCTCCCGGCTTGCCTTGGCACTCGACCGTTTCTTTCTCTGAATCCGGCTTGCCCCTTTGCTTCAGTTCTGTCAACGTCCGGTCTCCTGGCTTCGACAATACATAACCGCGACACTTCGAATACCTTTTGTTTCGGCAGCGTTGCGGAGCACCACGGTGACAGGTTTTAGACAAATCTGTCCGCGATCTCGAGACACCGTGTATACTTACCCAACAGTCATACTCTCTTGTTGAGTTTTGGCCGCATTTATTATACAACTAGCGGTACATTCCATCGCGTATATTCTTCTCGGTCGTGCCTTTACCAGGGGCACGTTTAATCCTTCAAGACGGCGGTTCTATCTCACCTCACTCGGGACTCCTCTGTCCCGGCGCACTTTCTCGGGATGCAAGACTATTCAGGCCACCAGGGTGGGCACAACGGCCACAACGGCCAGGGCCGCTTCGGCCATGCCTCCAAGCCTTCCAACAGCGACACCGGCTTCTCCCACGGCGCCTTCACTTCCAACATCTCCGGCTTCGCTGAAAGGCACCCCCGCCGCGGCAACATTCCTTCGATTAACACGCAGCCCATGCAGCAGCAGAACTCTCACCACAACGTCAATGGCCAAGATCTGACCAGTCCCGGTACCGCCTTCGACATGCAGTTCACTCCTTTGCTGCCCTCTACCCTTCTCGTCGGGAGCCCCTTCCAGCCGGGCACCCCCGCTGGCTTCGCTAGCCCCCAGTTCCAGAGCATTCCTGCCTTCCAGCAGCACCAGCAGCAGGGTTACCACCAATCGCAGAACGGCGCCGCCAGCCCGGTCCAGCAACACATCTCCCCCCAGATGTACCAGCCCATCGTTTCACCCTCCGCTTACGGCGCGCCTCAGTTCTACGCCCCGCAGTCGCCCACGGCTTCTTACAACAACATGGCGCAGATGCAGATGCCTGTCCAGCCGCAGTCTCCGGTCAACATGGGCCCTGGCATGGTTACCGGTACCAGCCGTACCGTTTACCTTGGCAACATCCCCCCTGACACCTCTGCTGAGGAGATTCTTGGACATGTTCGTAGCGGTCAGATCGAGTCCGTGCGGTTGCTCCCGGACAAGAACTGCGCTTTCATTTCTTTCTTGGACGCGAGCTCCGCCACGCATTTCCACTCTGATGCCATCTTGAAAAAGCTCTGCATCAAGGGGCAGGATATCAAGATTGGCTGGGGCAAGCCTTCGCAGGTTCCTACTTCGGTCGCTCTCGCTGTTCAGCAGTCTGGAGCCTCTCGCAACGTTTACCTGGGCAACCTGTCTGAGGAGGTCACAGAGGAGGAGCTGCGCGAGGACCTTGGAAAGTTCGGTGCCATTGACACCGTCAAGATTGTGAAGGAGAAGAACATTGCCTTTGTGCACTTCTTGTCCATTGCCAATGCTATCAAAGCCGTTGCCCAGCTTCCCCAGGAGCAAAAGTGGGCGGCTCCGCGCCGTGTGTACTATGGCAAGGACAGATGCGCCTACGTCTCCAAGACCCAGCAGCAGAACGCCGCTCAGTACCTTGGCATTTCGCCGGGTTATGCGCACATGCTCAGTGGTGCGGATCGTGATTTGATTTCTAGTGCCCTGGCTCAGCAGTCCGTCGCTGCCGCCGCCGTCGCTACTACCGCTGGCGGTCTTAACAACCTTGGAAACCGCACCATCTACCTCGGCAATATCCACCCCGAGACTACCATCGAGGAGATCTGCAATGTCGTCCGTGGAGGTCTGTTGCACCACATTCGCTACATCCCCGATAAGCATATTTGCTTCGTTACCTTCATCGACCCTACTGCGGCCGCTTCCTTCTTCGCCTTGAGCAACCTCCAGGGCTTGATGATTCACAACCGTCGGTTGAAGATTGGCTGGGGCAAGCACTCCGGTGCCCTTCCCCCTGCGATTGCTCTGGCTGTCAGCGGTGGCGCTTCTCGTAACGTCTACATCGGCAACCTCGACGAGACGTGGACCGAGGATCGCCTGAGGCAGGACTTCTCCGAGTATGGCGAGATCGAGCTCGTTAACACGCTTCGTGAGAAGAGCTGCGCGTTCGTGAACTTCACCAACATTGCCAACGCTATCAAGGCCATCGAGGCTGTCCGTAGCAAGGAGGAGTACAGGAAGTTCAAGGTGAACTTTGGCAAGGACCGCTGCGGCAACCCGCCCCGTCAGATGCAGCAGCAGAACAATTCCCGCGACAACCAGGTCCCCTCGCCCCAGGTGAACGGTGCCAGCCAGAACGGAAACTCGCCTACTTCCAACGGTGCTCCGGGTCTCCCTGCCCTGTTCAGCCAGCACAACCCCTTGACCATGTACCTTAACCATGTCAGTCAGCAGGCTCAGCATCACCAGCAGGCCCACCAGCAGTCTCTTGCCCCTTACCAGGCCGCCCTCTTCGGCACCGCCTCGTCCTCGCCCAACGAGCAGCCCGGCATGAGCCTCGAGGTTCCTCAGGGTCCTTCCATGTCCGGCCACCAGCAGTCCGCCAGCATCTCGAACGTCAATGGCTTCATGTCCAACGGCTCTGGCGCTCCCACGATGAACGGTCTGCTCGCTCCCGGACGTTCTTCGCACAACCGGGCTGTGAGCTTGCCCGTTCTTGCCCCTGGCTTTGAGAACGGCGGTACCAGCCCTAACAGCCTTCATGGTAGCAATGAGGGTAACGGCGAAAGGCGTGGGCACCAATACCAGGCCAGCTACGGCGGTATGGGTGCCGGATTTGGTTTGGCCATTCAGGGAAACCTTAACCAGTGGGTTGAAGAAGAGGTCGCTAACTAAGATCTCTCTGGGTGTCAATGTCGATGTGACCAAAAAACTTTTGAAGCTTCTCGAATCGATCAGTAGGGTAATATAACGGAGGGTGGAAGTTGTGTTGTGCATTCGCAAAGAAAGAGAGATACTACATGATTAAGCATTTGGGATCAGCGACAAAGGGACAATACAATGCAATACAAATGGATAGGCAGGCAGGCGGTTTTTATTACACTTGCAACAAATGAATGAGCTAGGAGTGTGTGTATACGAATCGTTCGCGAGCCATTTACGAAGGTCACTGCAGGGGAAGGAATAGGAAGGGAAGGGATGGCTAGGGAAGGCAAGGGAAGATGGGTTTCGGAAAGAAAATGAAGATTGAAATATCCTATTGTAATTTTTTTTTCCTTCCATTCATGTTTGTTTGGTCCTTTTTCTCATGCTTCGTTGTTTATGTTATGTTTTTGTTGGATTGGATTCAGTCACAGAAGCGGAAGTCTATATGAAGGAATCATCACACGTTCATCACACCAAGTTGGGCCTGCTTTGCTCTGCGTTATGGAGGCCGCTTTGGTACACTCTCTGTCCCCGTTATGATGGTTCGACGTGGAGGCCGTTTGTTACGTCTCCTCTCCGTTATGATGCTTTGACGTTCTCGCTATGTTCTATCTTGTTGTGGTTTATTTTGCTATGGACTGCTTACAGCGGTTAACGCATCTCGGCCAGGTCGGATTTTTCCTGGCTCTCCTGGCTCTCCTGGCTCAGCCTTTCTTATAAGAGATACCCCCAGAGTCACCTAGACCTAGACAGTTGTGGTTGTGGTCGCGGTTATGGTTGTGTGGTTGGTGCAGCGTAAGGATAGTTGCTCATGTTGCTTGAATAGTTTCTACCTGGAGGTAGCTTTAGTGTAAAAGAGTAGGAGAGAGTAGGGAAGAGAGAGAGTAGGAGAGTAGGAGAGCAGGAGAGCAGGAGAGAGCAGGTTAGAACTGCGGATAAGGGTAGCAGTAGATAGTAGATAGTAGTAGGTAGAGGTAGAGGTGGAGTAGTGGGTAAAGGTAGGTAGGTGTCTCATGACGGAGGGACTGACTGACTTACTGACTGGGTGATAGGAGTAAACAGGTCGGGATGGTTGTGAAACAAGAGAGAGTATCGTACACTGACTTGTGTACACTGGTTAGAGATAGTCGAGTTGAAAATAACACGCTCGAGATACACACTTGTAAACATAGCCATTGCATAGTATGGGTTCAAATACGCTCGCATATGGTGAATGTGAAAGAACAACTGTAGGATTGAAAGCAGAAGTCTATAGGACGCTTTTCCTTATATGTTTCCCTTCGTCTATTTATCTTCCTTTGTGGATCATCGGCAACTAAGCGCAAGACCAAGCCAAACGTAAGCAGGCAGGTAGGTGTCGGGTGTAGGTAAAGTTCAAGTCTATAAGCAAAGCGAAGCAAAGCAAAGCAATCTTCGTTTCAACCGTCTTTCTATTTTCCATTGGTCATTTTTGCTCGTCTTATTCTTTTCCTTTGTGTCCGTCTGCCTGTCCGACTGTCTGAAGGTCATTATCATTACCATTACCATTCGTTACCGATTGCTCGTCTCCTCTCGTCTCTTCTCGTCGTTTCTCAATCTCCCAATCTCGTTCTTTCCTTCATCCGGCACCTGACTGATAACGCTGCTTCCAGTCTTTTTGTTGTTGATCTCTAAGCGTAACCAATCACTGATCCCAGAGTCTCTCTTCAACTCTTTAACTCCAGTAGGGGTTTCTGTCTGTCTCCTACTCCAGCTGCTACTAAACCAACCTCATAGACTCGGGTCGAGGATGGTTGATTTAAGGATGACCAGCCCACTCAGGCTCACCACTAGGAGGCGTAGCCGGCTGGCCCAAGTTCATTCGGCACTGCTGCTTCCAATCTTGGGGGGTGAACTTGTCGACTATTGATTTGAAGGCGGACTGTTATTTTAACATTTAGTTAGCATCGTAACACGAATGAGGCAACTATGGTAACAGCTTGGCAGGGGCAGACGGAAAATAAGGGGTCCAAGTCCAAGTTACACACACACACACACACACACACACAATGGGGGGAAGATATATAACGTGAACATACCAAAGTGCAAAACGATTCGTCCCCCTCCAAATGGTTCCCCGGCGCCTTGCACCCCGGAATCGTCACCGGCTCGTCGTTGTACCGCATGCGAACGTAGTAGCCGTCCAGCTTGGATTTTTCCGACGAGGTCAGGTACTCGGCGGGTTTTCTGCCGATGCCCGAGCCTTTTCCTTGTCCTTGTTGCTGCTGCTTGATTGCGCTGCCGGGGAACATGGACTCCCACCAGCCACGCTTGGCTGGTGTTACTGCCGAGATTTGGTCTGAAAGAGAGTTGCTATCCGCCTTACGGAATAGCTCAATGGCAATGTGGCTAGTGAAAGGAGGCCAGCTGCTGCTGTCGTGCGCGCCTAGGCTGGAGAGCATACCCGCCAACGTGGTGTCGTGACACCCGGAGAGACCGAACTTGATGTCGGAAGCTGAGGGGTCGGAGGTGGCTGATTTGGTGTTGATGGGACTGCTAGAGTTGGTGCGCTCAGCACGACTAACCATCCGACCAACAATGTCGCCCAACAAACCACCCATTCCCAACATGCGATACTCGCGACTTTCGTTGAAACCCGCGAACCACTCATCACTGGCAATCCTCTCCAGGATCTTGCGGGCCTTGTAATCGTAGAAGTCCTCCGGCAGCCGAGTGTGCGGACCATGCGCCAGACTGGCGTTCACGGTGTCCATGATACCCGACAGACGCGGCCTCGAGTCGACGGCAACGCGCGGGCTGTTAGCCGGCATCCACTTGCCGTAGACTTTATTCAGGTACTCCATCTCCTCGGTGGTGTTCCACCTGTCTGCCGCGCGCTGGGCGAACGCCCGCGAGAGCGCCGCGAACCGTCGGCAGTTGCCATCGTTCGGGTAGAGCGTCTCGTCACCGGGACCCCGGGTCAGCACGGTGGGCACGGGAAACTTGCCCGTCTCCGGATCCGGTTCGCGCGCAGAGGGCGGGTACAAAGCCTGGAAGGTCTGGTGCATGGACTCGAGAGCGCGGGGCACGTTAGTCGACCGCAGGTAGAAGTCGTCCGTGGAGCTGATGGTTTCCGGCAAAAAGCCGAGCCGGTCGACGTAGAGCTTGCGGAGGCGCATGCCTAGTCGCGAGGTGGACTGCCGGCCGAGGTCCGTCAGGGCGCCAAAGTCGCAAACGTCGTCGATTTCGTGACCGGGCCCTTTGGCTACCACGGGCTCGTCGTTGGGGCCGAAGGTCTCGAGACGCCGCTTCCATTCGACCGTGTGGAAGGGGGCGTTTCCGGTTGTTGGCATTACCAGGTCCTTTTCGGGTCTGTTCCCGCCGTTGTAGTCGAGCATTATCGACTTCAACTGGCGGACGCTGGCGCAGTAGGGCCAGAAGGGCTTGAGACCGGCGTTTTGGAAGCGGGCGGTTACGGGGGTGCGTTCGCCGTGGCGCATGAGGATCTGGACTTGTTGGAGTTGGAGACCCGCTGGGTAGAGCTTCTTGAGCTCATCGTCGGTGTAGGGAGGACGGGGAGTGAGAGAGGTCATGGTGGAAAGTAGGTAAGCTAGGAGGCTTTCTAGGAGGTATAGGTCGTCAAGGTGTAGCAGGAGGGGGCCGAGACAGAGAGGTGGTTTATGAATGGAGGTCTAGGAGGTAATAAAGCTAGGGGAAGACGGGGTGGATGGTTGTTCTTATAGGATTTAGTGATCCGAGTCACGACCCATCATGGTGAGTCGACAGGTTGATAGGTGAATGGCTGGCTGGTAGAGTGAAGAGAATACCTGCGTCGTGGCGTGCGCCCATATTGAAACCTGGAGGTCTGCCTGTCTCCGCATTGAGTAATCGATTATACTGGACGAGAGGTAAACATTGCTAACTGGAAAACAGAACCATGACGTACCAACAGCGACTCGCAACTCCAGTTCAGACGGCAAGGAGACCTGTGAGGGTGATGATGGCTGCAATGCAATGTGTGTGGATTGATAATGATCTAAGCTAAGTCTGACTTGGCCTACGGCCGAGTCGGAATATATATATCCTCCCAATACCTCGCCTACTAGGTACCTCCTTCCCTAGAGTCTAGCTTATACCGGCCTAACCTGCCTGGCCTGTACGCTATATAGGCAGGTACATAGCCCAATACCCTAATAATCTACCCGCTATCGAAAACAATACGTCCTCACAAGCAATTTAATAAATAAATATATAGTCCAAAATATTCCTAATCTCTACTATCATTTCATTTCTATATTTTCTTCCGTAACTATAATTCCAAAACTTCCGGTTTCAACTACTTTACTATTACCTAATAGTCGAACTCCCTTCCAACTCCGTCGTATTCAACTAAATATTTAATAATACCTAACTTCTCTTTCTTCTCTACAGTAATCTTTAACGGTAAATCGATACTTCTAATAAAAATTAAAACTAATAGTTAACGGCCGTAGGAGTTAAACTTTCTAGTTAATTCCAAGTAATCGATACTAATTACCGGGTAAATCTTCTAATTAATAGGGAAATCCAACTTATATACGGCCCTTCCGACTCTCTCTAATATTCTAAAGGGTCCGGCGTAATAGGGTCCAAATTTAGCGCCCAAAATCGCCGCCTCCGGGATTAAATAGCCTTTATATAAACGTAAATAAACCCAATTTCCCAGTATAAACGTTTTTATTAAATACTTCCTATTAAAGTAGTATTTTATCGTTATAGCCGCTACGGAAAGAGAGTCGTAGGTTTTAATCCTAGCCGTTAACAAATCTACCTTAATTAATTATATAGCAATATCCGTAATCCCTATAAATTAGAAGCTTCTAATTATTTCGTTAGGTAATAGTCTTATTAACGCTAATCTAATATTATTATATTCAAATTGTAATTTTAATATTACCTCTAACTAGCAATTTACATCGTCGAATACTTAAATATAATACCTCAAGGCAAATTTAATCATTTGGATTAAGCGTTCTAATTATTTGTCTATTAAAAGTTTATATACTATAGTATATAATAAACGCGTCCCCAAATATTACTATATCGTTTTCTACATTACTATAAGGAATTTTAGGTCCCTATTTATTAAGATTTATTTAAGCAAATTCTAATTCCGACTTAAGAAGTAGGATATTAAAACTTTCCCCTATTATACTACTATCTATATTAATTTCCCCGGGATTATAATAATCTCCTTACTAAACTTATAAATTATTACTAATACTACATCGAAGTCGTTAAATATTAACGTCGGTAATCCCAATATAAAATCTATTATAATAAAATAGTATAAATAGGACGGACCTATTAATAATTGCAAATTTCTATATAATTTATACCTCCTAATATTATTTATTTAATATTATAAATAGTACCGGAGATACTCCTTCAACTTCTTCGATCCTCGATTAATATAAAAATTATTTAAAATTGATATTAATTTATTGTATCCTAAATGATTTTTCCCATATATTAATTCGAAGACTTCGGTAAAGTAGGTTCAGGGGATAATTAAACGTTATATAATATTTTAAATCTTCTACAAAGTACCATCTCTTTATATTTTAAAAAATAGATTTACTCTATTTAATTTTAGCAAATTCCGATTCTTCTATACTATTATATATATAATTCTCTAAACTAGGTCCTCCTAATATCCTTTTACGAATTTATTCCTAAATACGGAATTAATACCGAAGATTACCGCCCCTATAGATAATTAGTTTCGGTTCAATAGTTCGTCTTATAGAATCTCTTCTAGAGTCTTAATTCTAAATAGTTTAGCGTTTATATTTAAGGCCTAATATTCTTCTACATTATTAAGGAGGATATCCAAGCCTCCCGGCTTATTTAGATCGACCTTATTATCTACTTCGAAGCGGGATAATACGTCTAAAATAATATAATAGATTCCGGATTTATATAGAATCTAAATATTAAATATACTAATAAACTCCATCGCTCTAACTAACCTTTTATTTAACGAATTCATCGCCTATATATTAGCGATATCGACTTATTTAATTATATTTAATACCGTAGAATAATTTATAAAGTAATAAATCCCTATTTTAATAATATTAATCTAATACTTTACCTTTAATATTGCCTATACGAATCCTAGGACTTCTATCTCTATCGCCTAATATTATTTCTCGGCGTCGGATAATATTTTTAATAGAAAGGCAATAGGTTAAACCGCGGTTCTAGGCGGGTATTTTATAATCTTCCCGTTAAGGCTTTAAATCTTCCGTAAAGCGGATTCGTTAATATAATAAATTTCTACTCCGATTCCTATCGCCGCCGTATCGTAATTAAAGTATAGCAACCTATTTAAGTTAAAATAATAAAGTCTAGCTAAATTTACCAAAACAGTTTTCACTACCTCGAATACGACTAATTCAACGTTTATTAGGAATTTATATAAAATTATTACTAATTAGGCCTTTCTCTTATATTTTCCTAATCCTAATTTTCTTTTATAGACTTTAAATAGTTGCGTCTTTCTCTTTTAAAGCGGATCTATAATTATTATATAATTAAACATATAATATCTTTAATAGCCTATCTAACCGATAAAAATTTCGAATTCCCTTAAGGTCTTTAGGAATATCAATTTTATAATAGTTTTGAACTTCTTTTATACGGTTAAGAATTTAAATAAGTCTACCAATCTTCCTAAAACTACTACTAATAGGAATAAGGTAAATAATTTAGAAATTCCTATCGATATATTCTTTTCCCGTAATTTCTAAAAGATTTATCGGATTTAATACTCGTATTCGTCGAAAGTTTCTAATATTATAATAATATCGTTATAATAGCTTTCTCCTACGGTTCTATTAAGGAATATATCTATTTAACGTTAAATATAGGCGTTAGAATTCTTATATCCTATAATAATAACGTTATAAATAAACTAACCTTCCGGAATCGTAATAGTAAACGCCTAACGACTTTAAAGATAAACTTTCTATTAATAGTAAAAGGTAATAGTATTAAAGACTGTAATAAACTTAGCGTTAGCCATCTTTATTAGGATCTCCTCCTATAATTTTATAAGGTATATATTAAGTAGAATATTTCGATTTAATATTCTAATATCGATTACTATTCGTCTTTTACAGCCATTTTTAATATATTACTATATAATAAAAATAGGGAATAAAAAGGGGATTTAATGCCTGGTTTTCGACATTTTGCTAGCTTCTAACATCTTTTTTACCGTATCTTTAACTATTTATCTATTATCGGCCTTCAATAGGAATACTCTATAGTATTTAGGGATTTTAATATACTAATCGGGTTTTATTTCGATTTAGAGCTATTTATCTTTAAGAACGTCGGCGAATCCTTTATCGATAAATACGTTTTAAAAATCGCTCAAAATCCAATTTATATAATCAACGCCGTTTTAATAGCAGGTATACAATATAACGCCCGTTTTATATTTTATTATATAATCTAAATCTAATTTATTAAAGTCCTTAAATATCCTATAATCCCTAATTCTTTTAATCGTTATTAAATCGGACGCCTCGCCTATTATATCCGTCTTAATATTATAAACGCTAATATTAAGGGATAAAAAAACTAAATATCCTACTCTAACTCCCTTATAAATCTAAACTAGTTCAATACCATCGTTTCTAACTAAAATATATTAACAAATTAAATCTATTACTTAAATGAATATTATAAATTTCGGCTAACAATTAGGGATAAATAGTAGGTCCTAACCGACTTATATTCCGAATTTATAATTAATAGTTAATTAAATTAATATTCTTAATTAGAATATAATATAATTAGTAGTAGTAACCTTAATGTAAACTTTCTACCTATCGTTCTAAATACTAATTAGGATTCGAATATTCTAATAAGATTTAATAATCGTATAGTTTTTTAATAATATAATATTAAATTTCTCTAAGAGTAGGCAATCTATATTTAAAAGCAAATTCGCCTAGAAATTATCAATTACCGTCGCCTCCTATATAAATAATACTAAAACTTCCTATCCGATTTCGCCCGGATTATTAAAATTAAGCAAATATCCCTTAAAGAACATTAGTAGGATTACGTATTCGGATATCGTATACCTACCTTCGCCGATACCTTTAACTATTATAGGTATCGCCCGGTAATAGATTTAAACGTCTAAGTAATACTTTTATAATACCTCCCTATTTATTAAAATTAAATTATAACTTATATCTCCGCAAATATTAAATTAATAGGAAGATTTTAAATTAAGCATAATCTAAAGGCGTATATAGGAATAAGAACGGAAACTAAAACCTATATTAATCGATAATCAATTATTTATAATAGACTTAATAATATTAATAAATTATTTTACTTCCTAGGGAAGAAGGCTAACTCTATCGACGCCTATTCGTCGTCTATCTAAACCTAACTTTAAATCCTCTATTTACTTAGTATCATCGGGCCTAAGTTTTTTAATTAATTAGGGTTTAAATTCTAAAGCTAATTCAAAACGTCTAAAATCCGTATTCTATATAATATATTAATAATATTTCACTCCTTAATTACTTTCTTCTTCTCTCTACCTAACTATTTATACTTAAAATACTTAACGTATACGTACTTCATATACCGATTATAGTTTGGGAATATACGTAGGCAATAACGGTAACGTTTATCTACTATTATAAATATAAATCCGATGAACGGTTAATTTTAGGATTCGTTATATCCTCCTTCGTTAGTAGGAACGAAATACAACGGGTCGATAGGGGTTTAATCGTCCGAAAAAGTACCGGGGTAAGTATAACCTTCAATAGAACTATAAGCAACAAATTCATTATCTTATACATCCTTAATAATTAGTACTTAATAGGACGAATCGGTATTATTGTTTTCGCTATAATAAACGGATTACTACCTTATAACTTTAAGAGCCGTAGGGGGTACCGGCAAGCGCCGGTTCTCTAGAATTAAATTTATTTAATTCTAATTAGGCGACTAATTATTCTAATATTAATTACCGTACTAATTCTATAAGTAAATAAATAACCGGCTCTAAGTCTAATTCTAATATAAACCCTAAGTCTAACTTCGTTAACTTTAATTCTAATACGGACTTTAAATTTAGTTTTAATATCCCTAACCCTAATTCTAATAGCCCTAATTTTAGTATCCTTAATTTTAGTTTCCGCTACCCCGATTCTAATTATAAGAGTTCGACCTATTATTCTAGTAACCGAATTACCTTTAATTTAACGGGTAGGAAATTGAAACTAGCGTTCTATTACAATACCTTTAAAAAGCTAATCCCCGGACAATACTTTCCCTCTTACAAAATTTATTTATTAATATATTAACCGTCGACGACGAATTCGGTTTAATTAAATTTATTTAAATCTTAGGGTTAAAGGTTTCGAAAATAATAATTAATTAGCCTAAAAGGTTAAGGTTATAACCTTTAGTACTACGAATAATAATTTAAACGAAGGCTAATATATCCTTACCTTAATATATATCCTAAAGTATAAACCTAACCCTTTTAACTTTAACTAAGGCGGTTAAATAATCAAGCTTAAACCTATCTTTTAATTTTATATAAATAGTATTAATAGAGGCCGTTTCGAGAAGTAAACGGTCTGCCTTAGAGAATATATAATTATACTATATTAAAGCGGGGCCTATAAGGCATTAAATCTAGATTCGGCGGACTTAAACTTCGCTATCGTCTCTAAAATTCCTAGCTTAGTATTTAAGCCTATTAATAAAGGTATATACATCTATATATTTATTAACCTTCCTATTAGAAATAATTCCGTTAATAGAAATTAAGGAAGGGTTAAAGTAATTAATATTCTCGGCTTTAATACTATTATTTAATAATAAAACCAGGACCCTAGTAATAGTCTCCGCAACCGTTTTTACTATAAGGGCGACAATTTTAATTAAAATTAGGTTTTTAATTATCCTAATATCTCCGTCTTTATTACGCTCGATTTCCTAATTCTAAAATTCTTAACGCTCAATTTATTAATAATATTAAGCTTTTTAAAGTTTAATTTAATAGCGAACTTCCTCGAATTAAATTTAATAGCGTTAATTTTATTATTTAAATTTAAATCGGCGACGTTATTCCTCCTCGAGTTCGGTTTAACGGCGTTATTCACTAAATTAAATTTATTGCTTACGCTCAACCTCAAATCTAATTTAACATTCTACCTCGAATTTAATTCGATAGCGTTAGTCTTCGTCGAATTCGGTTTAACGATATACTTTTTCTAATTCGCTTTAACGATAACGTTTAGTAAATTCGATTTAACGAACTTCTTTAAATTCGATTTAACGACGACGTTAGGTTTTAAAGTTTTAAATTTATTAACGTTAATATTCTTCAAATTCAATTTATTATTACTATTCGGCTTTCTATTACTAAAATTCCGTCGTCAAATATATAGCGTAGTCAATAATAGCTTCTTATTACTCCTTATACCGTTAATTCAATTTTTAAATTTTAAATTATTCCCTAACTCATTTCTAATATCCTTCGAACTTATTCAGAAAGTCTTAGAGCGTTAATAGAGGACTTGGTTTCTTACCGACTAATAGGGAATAGAGGAGCTCTTAAGGGTTTAAAATTTTAGCAGAGTTTACTCTAAGTCTATAAAATATTTTAATAAATAATTAAGGACGGTATTATTAACTTTAGGTCTAGAAGTCGAAGTTTAGTAAGGATAAAATATACCTATAACGTCCGATTTAATTCTTATAGAATTGTAAACGATATAGTCTTAAAAGGTCGGTTAGAATTTAATTTAAATATCCTTCAACGGATTAATATACTAAATTGCCCTATATTTTAAACTATTACTTAGCGGACTAATATATTAAAGTCCCTCCTAATTCAAATTACCCTATAGGTTAATATACTAAAAATTTAGTAGGAACGCCCTATTTAATCTACTTTCTATAATTACTCAAGAACCTTAAAAACGAATTCTTTTTAGTTGCCCAATTTAAGGGAAATAGTTCTTCTCCGTTAGGGATAAGATCTTCTAGCTTAAAGGTAGGCTTAAAAAATTTAATAAAGTCGAAATCGTCTTCTATCAAGAGTAATAATTAAGGCTATCCGTTAAAATAAAATTTAAGGATCTAGTGGGCACGTAAGTATTTATTAGTTATCTAATTAAAATCGGGTTTAAAGTAATTAATAGTATTAATTCGCTTAATACAAAACAATACGTCGACGTAACCGCAATCAACGTAAGCATATAGAGGTCCGCGATTATCTAGTACGAATATATTAGGCGGAGTATTCTAATCCGATTCGACTAGTACCTCGTTACCAAAGAGGGCTAGTAAAAATACCTTTCGGGAATTAGAAGAAGAAAGATAGAAAATCGATCAATCTAATTCGACGATAATAACTTCGTTTATACGTTAATTCGCAGCTGGCGCACTACTTATAAGGGTAATAATAGCTGTAATACAATGTATATAGATTAATAATAATCTAGGCTAAATCTAACTTAACTTACGGCCGAGTCGGAATATATGTATCCTCCCAGTACCTCGCCTACTAGGTACCTCCTTCCCTAGAGTCTGGCTTGTGCCGGCCTAGCCTGCCTGGCCTGTGCGCCATACAGGCAGGTGCATGGCCCAGTGCCCTGACAAGACCCCAACCTGGAGGATTGCGCAGAGCAGGAACACATGTACAACCCTAACCCTTTCGACTGACAGTTCGACGCCGTGGTCGGGGTTCCGACATCCGTGGGGCTTCCTCCACATCGGGAGGGGAAGGGTCCCGCATCGAGTTCCGCTTCCCCAAGAAATTCAGGAGCCGAGTTCGACAAGTTCCAATTGAAGACACCCCGCCGTCCCATCCACCCCGTCTCCCGTCTCCGCGCCCCGGGGCCACCCCTCTCCTCCACTCCTCCATCTGTCAACGACGTGTCCACTCCTTCGCCCACGAAATCACCAACTCAGGAAGGTGTTCCGTCATCTCGGCTTCACACTTGTTCTTTGCGACAGACAATGAGGGACCTGGGCCACGTCTGCCTGAGATGTCGTACTCAGCTCCTCGTCGCGACTCAAGCCGCCCGCCGTCCGGGAACTCCTCGCCGGCCACCATCGCAGTCGCCATCATGTCGGTCCACCTACAGCTACACCACTGCAGCCCCCAATAACGTCGCCCAAGCCCACCAAGAAGTCGGATCCCCTGCGCAGTCACAGCAACAGAGGCAAACGGCGACGCAATATAGAAGAGATGGAGCATGGAAGGCACCTACCAAGAGCAGATTCAACCGCAGCCATGCTTCTGCTCATCCGTCAGACGGCGACGGCGAGGGTTCTCAATTGGTAGCCATGTTCAACGACATAGTCCACGATATGCCTCAACCTAGCGACATCACCATTTCCGATATAGATTTGTTGGCCTTGGGAGGCCGGATGGACGCCAAGATCAAAGACAACAACTCGTCCTGCGCCGACGCCTTCAAGTTCTTCAAAAAAGAGATCTATCCCTTGATCAAGGCCATCTCGGCAATACCAACTCGCAAAGTCCCGAAACCCGTCTTGCGCTCCATACACGACCTGCTGCTGCCTCGCATCTTGATCGAAAAGACGGGAAACGTCCACGCGCCCGAGCTCCCATTGACAGCCCATATCACCGAAATCATGCTCGAACTCGACGCCTTCGATCCTATATACTGGTCTCCTCTCATCATTGAGATGATCGAGTCGGTCTACCGCATCAACCCATCTCCTGACCGTTACATCAAAATTAATGAGTACGAAAGTGCAATGGCACGCCGTGATCTCGTCCTCTTCGATATCGCCGCAACGTGGAAACACTTTACTAAGCATCGGTTGCCTCGCACCATAGTAAAGGACCTCCGACCGGCGGGTGGGTCGAAAGCAAATGCGAAAGTGCACACCAAGGAGCAATTCTCAGAAGGATTCAGGGGCCTCGAACGTATAATGCACAACACCTTGGGCAGTCACGGAAGTAGCGAGAATGCGCTTCACATATCGACCTGGGCAGCTTTTGGCTCGTATACTTTACTTACTGACCCTGTCAGGTGCTCACGTCTGGCTGCCAAAGAAGCAGGCCCCTTTTTGGAGGTTATGGGCAAGATATTGGCTGTGGTGACAACGCTAAAACCTACCGACTTTGATCCGGTCATGAGACGATACCCCCAGTTATACGCATACATCAAGACACAGACACACCTGGGTTCTTTTCTGACAGGCACTCCAAACCGGTCTGCTCGGCAGGTGCATCCAGTACTTCAAATCAAGGCGACCGTTGAACAGGCTATATTCAAGAAAAACTTGGGACTGTTATATTCAGCCTGGATTCAGCTTTGGGGCGAAGAAGAGTCACCTGATCCGTCCAAGCTGCGGTCCTACCGTGAAAACGCAAAGATCTTCGATAAATTTATATATGGCTTCATGGCTCTTCGGCGGCCCCAAATGTCCATCGATGTCTGGAACAAAATGGAAAAGGTTGGCATAAAGCCGGCTATTGAGACCTGGACCTCCATGCTTCAAGGCGCTGCCATGTCCCACAACGTTAGCGGTATCAAGACTATCTGGGAAAGACTGATAGCCTCCGGAATAGAACTGGACTCGGTCGTCTGGACGGCGAGGATAAGCGGGCTAATCAATAACGGAGCCGTTACCGAGGGGCTTAAGGCGCTCGACGAGATGGCCGACAAGTGGAAAAACCAGGTAAAATACCCAAAACAAGCCGTCCAGCCGTCCATCGAGCCCGTCAACGCCGCCGCCGTCGCTCTCATCCGACTTGAGCGGGACGACCTCGCCGCGGACGTGCTCCGCTGGGCGGCCAAGCAGGGCATCCGCCCCGACATCTACACCTTCAACACCCTCCTGCAGCGACTCGTGCGCACCAACAAGAACGACGAGACGGCCGCCCTCCTCGAGAGCATGAAACAGGCCAAGATCGAGCCCAACAGCGCCACCTTCACCATCCTGCTCGAAAAGGCGCTCAAAAACCTCCACCGGCAGACGCCCGAGGAGATCACGCAGACCGTAAGCGACGTGATGCGCACCATGGAGAGCAGCGGCGTCATGGAGAACATGATGATCTACGCCAAGGCCATTTACCTCTTACTCCAAGAAGGCGACCGGGCCACCACGGCCGTCAACGCCGTGCTCGCGCACATCTGGTCCCAAGGGCTCGAGCTCACGTCGCACATCTACACCATGCTAGCCGAGCACTACTTTGGTCGCGACCCGCCCGACACCAAGGCCGTGACGGCCCTGATCGACAACCGCCGCTTACACCTGAACGAAAACATCGACCACATCTTCTGGGAGCGCGTCATCAAGGGCTACAGCCGGGCCAACGATCCCGTAAAAGCCGAGGAGATCTTCTGGAAGGTGTTTAATGCCGGCATGACCGAGTTGACCATGGACGCCATGTTTGAGTTGCTGGCGGCCATGATGCGCCACCAGGGCATGCTGGAGAGCGCGGCCAAGCTGGTGGCTGCGCTGAACCCGATCAAAGTCGCGGTCACGCCCGATCAGGTGCTGGCGAGCAGGGATGTGGAGGAGCCGGCGGAGCGGGAGGCGAGGCATGCGAGGATGAAGAATGAGCGGTTTTGGAAGCACAGGTTTTGGCATTTGGCGTATAAGGGCGGGTTGATGTCGGATGATTTGTTGGAGGCGTTTGAGAAGGCGCATGAGGATCAGAGGGAGTGGGGGGGTGAGGGAGATGGGGGTGGTGTGTAATGTTTAGGGCGTGTATACATATTGTATAACAACTGCATATATCAACGTTTTTGGCTACCCTGAGCTACCTTGAGCTACCTAAGTCCACCTTAGGCGAGGGCGAGCTTAATCAGACTTCTCGGCCTGCTATCAAGTCTCGCGTACCTACGCGCCCTATTCACTCTATCTAACAACTCAAAACTTAAACATTACAATCTATCGTCAACCTAGATATCCTTGGCGTCATTAACAACCTCTCAAAAAGCAGGCCTCGTAGCAAGCGGAACTGGCGGTGGCGGCGGCGCATCCTGTTCCCCTTGTCCCGGAGCAGGAACAGGCGGCGCGTTCAAAGCAGGTTTCTTCTTGGGCGGCGGAGGCGGAGGTGGTTTCTTCTTGGCCGCAGCCATTGCCGCCGCAGATGGACTTCCCGGCGCAACGCCCGTAGCAGATCCAACTGAATCACTGTATCCATGCCCATGCCCATGGCCATGACCATATGAAGCAGCACTCTCGGCTCTTGTTCTGGTCCCAACCGGCGGCGGCGGCGGCGGTGGCTGTGACGTCCCAGCACTACCCCCATAACCTCCACCACCTCCTGTCGAACCACCACCACCAGAACCACCACCAAACCGATCCCTCAAACCCCCCACCGCCCCGGCCGCCTTCCCTCCAAGACTCTGAGCAGTCTTCATCCCCGCCGCTATCTGATCCCCGTGTCTGGCGCGGAAGTTATTTATCGTCCCACCGGCTGACTTGGCATCGCTGTAGGAAACGGAACGAGGGTCCTTGTGGAAGGCCGAAGCGGTTTTGAGGGCTTGTTGTTTTTGGGCCCATGTTGTTCCTCCTCCTTCCGTCGCGGTGGATCCTTCTTGATGGCCTGTTGAGGTAGGGGATACGCGAGAGGCGGGTGGTGGAGGGGGGAGGATTGGGCGATTTGAAGGGGGCGTGGGGGTTGTGGAGGTTGAGGTGGTGGAAGAGTCGGGAGGGAGGGAGTGGTAGGGTTGGGAGTAAGGTTGGGAAGTTGGCCCTGGGGTGGGGGAAGTAGAGGAAGAGGTGCCACCCGTGGTGAGTTTGGAGAAGCGGTTTTGGAGATTGGAGAATTGGGATTTGGCTTGGTCTGTGAAGCTGCCGGTGCCGCCGCCGGTAGAGCTGGTGGTGGTTGATCGAGCGGGACGGTTGATGGGGGTGTAAGGGGGCGGTGGCATTAGAGGAGTCTGGTTCGAAGTAGTTGCTGCAGGGCTCTTTTCGCTGCCGATGCCGAAACCGGGGACGTTGACGCCCGCTGCGCCGAGGCGGTTTACGGCGCCTTGGTTGAGGTAACCATCGCCTGCCTGTGGCGAGCCAGGAGAAGTTGTGGATGACCGAGGCGGTAGTCTGGGTGGTAGACTAGGCGGTCCTCCGGCAGAAGATAGGCCACCTGCGCTGATGGTAGAAGGGCGAGGTGGTGGTGGAGGTCGGCCATCGGCTCCGTCTCTGCGGCCGGGAGGGGGCGGTAAGTGTGCTGTTGATAGACCGGTGGTGTCTACTCGGTATGGTCTCGGCGGCGGCGGCGGTCCGTCTTCTTCAACTCCTTCGTGTTGTTGTTGGTGCCCATATTGCTGTTGCTGTCCGTATTGCTGTGACTCGGCCGGGTTCGTGGAGGTAGGCCGGGAGGGCGGAGGTGGCGGTGTCAGGTCGTCGGTCCTGCGCTTGGGCGGAGGAGGAAAAGATGCCGGGTCTCGTAGAGAGGAAATCGGTGTTGATTGATGGTTCGCATAACGTTCTCTCTGTTTAGTAAGGTGTTAGCAATTCATGTCAGGGAAAAAGATGCCATCGCGGGGATCATGAGCTTACAGGATCCTCTCCGCGTCCGAGCAGACCTTTCTGTATTCGAGAAGTTCGTCAGCATTTGGCTGGTGATAATCGACATCCATTAGGCTTCATACCACTTGGCCTTTCAAAGACGTTCCCTCCTTCTCGGGATGCCATCCTTTCTTGAAGATCTCCTTGCCCTTGTCTTTGTAGCCCGCTAGTTCCGGCATGTCGGGCAGTAAGGGCCGTAGATATAGTTGATAACGAATTTGAAATGTTGAGGACGGAAAGTAAACCGTAAGCCAGAAGGGAAAAGAAACCTTCTAGAATAGAATTCGGCAGTTTAGGTTCGACGCCGGCAGTAAGGTAGCGTGGTGATCACCCGGCGGATGCTTGTCCGGGAGTTCGATAGGGGGACCCGACCTCCGCACCCGACGTTATCGCAACAGGAACGGGGTCGGCGTTCGTTCTTATCTTCCAGCGGGCACTTGCACAGTGATGTGACGTAGATCCCGGGGATCGTCAGCGGCTGACAGGGTCCCACATCAGCAGCTGTGCCGCCTTGCTCTTCAGGCACTGCCGTTCGTCCCAGCGGGCTGATCCCCGCGCGCCCTGGGCGTGTCACTGTCAATCATTCAATTCCACTTTCCGCAATCGCATTGCAGCCATCGCGTCTTCGAGTCGCGACGAGGACAACAACCCCAAGTAAACAAAAGCCGAGAAAATGGCCACAACAACAGATACCGAGCTGCTCACAGAGCACTTTGGCTATCCCCCAGTCGTACGTCCCCCTCCAATTCCCAATTCAACCCCAAAAACTTACCCAACTAACCCCGCGGCGCATCGCAGAGCTTACTCGACGACATAATCAACAGCATCAACATCCTGGCCGAGCGCGCCCTCAACAGCGTCGAACAAGGACTCCTCAACGCGCCCCCAGCCTCTCTCGGTTTCCGCCCACCCACTCATGCCTCGTCCACCACTAAACCGGGCAAGAAGCCCAAAAAGGGCGAAGAAGGGCTTCCCAACGCCGAGGAAGCCCACCGGCACGAGATCGAAAACGGCACGCACCAGCTCGAGACTTTACTGTGCGCCAGCATCGACCGCAACTTTGACAAGTTCGAGATCTACGTTATGCGCAATATTCTCTGTGTGAGGCCGGAAGACAGGGATTGGATACGGTTGGGGCATTACGAGGGGTTGAATTTCTCTTCCCCGACATCGCAGGCGGGAGAAAAGGATGGGGAAGAGCAAAAGCCAACAATCGAAACCGTCACCCGCCTTCGCAGACGCTTGCAAGCGTCGCAGAAGCTTAACGTCATGCTTCACGCTGAGAAGGCGCGAAATGCGGCTTTGCTGGCTGAAGTGAGGAGATTGGTTGGGTCGCCGAAGCAGATCAAAACCGAGCGCCCACCACCACCACAAGCAGCACATAACGGCGACACCGATACAGAAATGACCGACGCCCCATCTACCGCCCCAACAGACACAACCAAACCCCCCTTCGCCTTCCTCACGCAAAAGACCTCCATCCTCTCCACCTCCGACGCCTCCACCCCTCTCACCACCACCACCGCCTTCACATTAAGCCAACTCGACGCTCTCCGCTCTCTTTCCACTTCTTTACGATCTCTCCTCCCTGCTCTTTCCCAACCAGCACCAGTGGCAGCACCAGAACCAGCATCAACAGATTCTCCCGAACCAGAAGACGAGAAGAAAAAGAAACCCTGGCGCCTCCAAAGACTAGAATACATCGAGACTGCGACGCGCAAGCACTTGGAGCAAGTGAGGGGGTTGGAGTTGGGAGTTAATGGGGAGTTGAGGGATGGGCTTGGGGAGGAACAGTGGACAGGGGATTTGGTGGTGGATGGTGATGGGGCGAGGACAACGAAGAGGAGGAGGGTGGAGAGGGAGGAGGTGGAAGCGTTGGAGGGGGTTTTGGGGAGTTTGGGGGGTGATGTCGAAGATGCGGATGGTGGTAAGGAGATTGGGGAAGAAGGTCAAGAGGAAGCGGGAGAGGGAGAGGGAGAGGGAGAGCAGAGGCAAAGTGAAGAGAGGCAAGAAGAGGAACAAACACAACCAGAGAGTCAGAGAGAGGTGGGAGGGGAACCCGAAACCGAAACACCGAAGCGAAGAGGGAGGAGTGCAGGGAAAGCTAAAGATCAGGGGAATGGTGAAGGGGGGCGGATGGATGAGTCCTAGGCGTTTTCATACATAGCTGTTGTTGTTTTTTTTATTGTATAAGCAGGCGTTTTTGGAGGTTTACGTCTTTTTAAATGGAGGGTTTTGGCTTCAGAAGGATATATCATGGTCTATGAAAAGTTATGTGATGATGAATGATACACGCTTGAAATAATGATATCTGTTCAAAGTCTCCGCAAAAAGCTGTGACCGTCCGTCTCTGTCAGATATGATAGGTATCGGCAGGCTAGCAGACATGGATACCTTAGTACTGTAGCGCCGATACGGATAGGATAGGATAGAATAGACACAAAGGTTCTCAGGCACATACATGCATGATAGCGTCATACAAGGACAGGGAAAATGGCTGAGGAAGGACATGATATGATGTTGTTTAAATCTCGATGGCATTCTCCGTGGTAGTCGTGATCGAGCGTGATCTGAAGTGTGATTATCTCGTGGGGGCAACAGCTGGTAGCGCGTTTAACTGTGAAGACTACGAAGACGTCACAGTGGTACGGAAAGCGTATTTAGGTCATCAAATCATGTTTTGGTAGTATGGTTCAATATCATAACTCAAGAAGAAGAAAAATTGGGGGATATCGTTTCAGAACTTTTTTGTATTTTTTCCCGAAAACCAGCCCGATCCACGATCCAAATTGCGCCGCTAGAAGAAAAACGCGTAATTTAGACCTTGGTCACCTTGAGGCCGTGCTTCCAGACGACGACGTAAGGGGTGGTGCCGTCCTCGCGGTAGTTGAGGAGGACAACCATGCCGTCGGGGTTCATGGACTCGCCGGTGTAGAACTCCCAGTCCTTGAACTTGGCGAGGATGACGTTCTTGGCGAAGGCGCCGGCCTTGGTCTCGAAGTCCTTGATCTCCTCGGCAGACTTGCCCTGCTCCTGGAGGGCGGCCTTGACGGCCTTCATGTAGCCTGTTGGTCATTGTGTTAGTATATGGTATGTATGGATGGGGTGGTGATATGCGCGCGCGAGGATGTGCCGAGGGTGGCGCATCAGACAGGTAAACATACCCTTAAGGTAGACGAGGTAGCCCTTCTTGTCGAACTGGGTGCTCTGGAGACGGAAAGAGTGGACAATGTTGTTGACCTTGACGGAAGTATCCTCGAGGCCCTCATCCGCCTCCTCGGCGGAGGCGTTGGCACCAATGTCGACCTGGACGGCGCCCTCCTCAATCATGGCGCAGTCGGCCTCATAGGCGATGCCATCGACCTCCTTGAGGTCGTAGGAGTCCGAGATGATCTCGTCGCCGGTGATGATATCCTGTATTGCGAAAGAAGAAGCGGGGTTAGCAGCTGATGCTGATGCCGATGCTGATGCGTTGTCCTCGTCGCTTTGGATGCGACATTGAATGCGACGGCATTATGTGCTTCAGTTGTGTTGATGTCCGTGTAGAGGTAGTACTCACAGAGTAAATAAGCATTTTGACTGATTTGCTGACTGCGTTGCAGAAAGAGAAGGATGGTATCAAGGTTGGTGGTTGATGGACTTGGGGAGAACAAGGGCACGAAGACAAAATCGAAAGGAAGACCAGACGTTGGGACGCGGGTGGGTTAAATCCTGGGCGGGTGAAAAAAATGGAGGAAGGGAAGGGTGGGAGGGGCTCGGAGGGGCAAGTTCTGCTCGCGCTAAACCCAAGCGGGAATGGAACCTCCAACCCAATGCTCGAGACTTTCACCAGGCGGGCGGGGCGCACGCTGTTGGCTACAATTTATTCGCGATGCCCACGGCTCATTGGGTATGATGAGGATGTGCGAAGATCAAAAAGTCCAGAACAGCAGAACTTGAAACCTTCTGTTGAGCCTCGACCACAATGTCAGTTCCAAACGCCGTCTAGATAGCATCTTCAGCATATTGAGTTTTTTGAGACTGCCGCCAAGCTAGATTTGAGAATTCGAAAACATCTTCACGAGGCAAAGACCCCAAGACTTCTCGGTTGCGTGGTGCAGGCCTGCTATTCTCTCAACTTCCTTTTTCGTACAGCCTGTGAGCGATCGCGATCTCGTCTCGCAGTACCGCACGTCTAAAGCGCAGAAGCTGTGCATCTGCTAACTGTGCCTTCATCCTATCTCTTTCCACTCTTCACGCGTCGGTCTTTACGTTGTACTCTTCACTCGAGTATCGGTTTGCATGAATCCATCACATTGGAGTCGGGCACCCTTGGGTTCAGTTGTTTGTCCCTACATAGCAAAACTCGATATGTTGCGCAACTTAATATGCTCTCATACACTGGCTCACTCAATGCCTGGTTACTAGCATGAGATCTCATTATATAATGCTCGATACCTAGCGATGTGTCAAAGTCTGCTGGCGTAAATGCCAGTAGAGACCATAGAAGAACCTTGATGGTCTGGCAACTGCCCGAGTACCTTACCCACGTGGATGATTGGTCAGAGGTCAGGATGAAATCATAACCTTAGCGTTGTTACAGCCAGGAATTGTAAACGCAATTTGACATGTTGCTCGACATAAACGGCCTACTTCAACATCATTTCACTCTGGATGGATTATCATGTGTCATCAAGCATGACGCTGACGGCCACGACCGGCCTCGCCGAAGAGGTTGGAGACCCGCGGATGCCGAAGTGGAGACCAAGTCCAGCTGACTGCCGGACAAGAACACGGCTCGGGGACGGCAGTCAAGGCCGCATGGCGCGGCGGTCTGCGAGCCGTTTTGTTACCGCAGATCCCGGGACATTGGCCGGAACCCGGGAGGAACGGTAAGAACCGAACCCCGGTGGACACAACGCGCTGGTGGAGTGGTTGATGAAATTTGAAAGCTAGAAAAGCCTCGGATCCTTGCCAAGTACACGTGTGCCAATTGTCCAATCACACAACTTGGAACCTGTCAGACGGTGGTGGACCACATTCCGACGAAGGGTGTGTTCGGGGTCTAGGGACCTTGCTGGAAACCGATGCTTTTTCGGTCGTTCAAGGGATTTTGTGGAGGTGGCGGCGCAGAATTCGGTTCTTTCCAACGAGGCACGGGAAGGCAGGGCGAGGCTCCAGGGTGAGAGGCACGGAGCTGAACATGTGGATGTGTCAGTTGTCGATATCGATAGGCTCGTCCAGCCTTATCACCGTACCCAACTGGACGTGATGGTGCATAAACTCGATGCGGTGCCCCTGCCAAGACTTTGCATAAGCTGTCACATTCATCACACCAAGGTGGGCAGATATCTGGGGAAAAGGGGAAAGTTGGGATGGTTGGTTTATAGTCTTCTGATAGCAACACATTCAAGACATTTGTAAGCCACATAATACAGCAAGCCAGGCTCATGGGTCGAGACCTTATACCGGGGACGGATGATGACCATGTACCTAGGAACCATGGCGTGTCGGTGGTTGCGATAAGCCGGAGGAGGGTGGCACGATAAAACAGCAGACGCGGAAGATCGGACCAAAGCGAAATTGATGGGCAAGAACATTGCAGCTCTTCCCACTTGGCAGATCATACCTGAAAACACAATGGGCTGTCCGGCATCCGGCATCTTTTGATTTTTGCACAAAAATCTGCCAGGGCGAGCAGGGGGGATTCGCTTCTTTCCCTCTGGATTGGGGGGCGGCAAACCGAGCGAAACGGCGAACGCCACTCGATAGCCGGTCCTGGATTTTTGTACATGGGAGGGACCGCGACTGTAGAACCACTGAAACCCGCGAATTCTCCACTGATCTCGATTCTAAGTCCGACCTCAGGGCTCACTCAGTCCACTGCGCAGTATCAGTCAGCGGCTTCACTTTACTTACAATACAATCTCCCTTCCCATCCTCCGTCCCGTCTTTCCCAAAAACACAAACGTTCACCTCCATTGCCAATCTGTATCAGTTCGTCCTTTGTCTTTCTGGAATCTGTCTGTATAATCGCCTTTCCATCATCATCCCCACTTTAGAACTTGGGCGTCCAGCAGCGCGAGTCCCGTCTTGATCGCTGCCGACCTTATCGCCGCCAAAATACGATAATTCCTCAGCCCGTTGATGGTCTTCACCGACACAGCAACCGGTCGAACCATGGCCATGATGGCTAACACAACAATCGCCTCGGGCCTACCGCCCTTGCCCGCCTACGAAACCCGGCCGCTTCCGGACCTGCTGCCGTGGATTTCGGACTTTTGGCTTTCGCTTATCCTGCCGCACATCGCCTACTGGGTCGTATCCATGTTCTTCCACATTGTCGACGTCTACGACCTCTTCCCTCAGTATCGCCTACACACCCCCGAAGAGATCAGCCAACGTAATCTTGCCTCCCGCTACGAGGTCGCCCGCGATGTCCTCCTCGAACAAGTAATCCAGATCGGCACCTCGGCTGTGCTAAATCTCCTCGACGACCAGCAGCTCACCGGACACGAGAACTACGAAGTTGCCGTCTGGGCGACGCGCATACGCCTGGCTCAGCGTGGCCTTCCCACCATCCTCGGTCTCGTTGGACTGAATGCCGGCGACCTTTCCAAGACCATTGCTGGCTCATACCCGCTACTTGCTGGCGCGCTTGCTGGCGGTTTCTACCCATCCCTCTTCGAGCTCGATGACATGGCCGGCACGGCTGTTCCCGCGTTCGCGTCCTGGGAGATTCTCTTGGCCAAGGCCATCTACTGGATCGTCATCCCTGGCATCAAGTTCTGGTTTGCCGCTTTTGTCCTCGATAGCTGGCAATACCTCTGGCACCGCGCCATGCACATGAACAAGTGGATGTACAGTAAGTTCCAAAACACACCGCCTAAATTTCCATTGGAGCTGAAACCCCGACTAACACCTGCTTCCCTCCAACAGCCAAGTGGCACGCTCGTCACCACCGTCTCTACGTTCCCTACGCCTACGGTGCCCTCTACAACCACCCCGTCGAGGGATTCGTGCTCGACACCCTCGGCGCCGCCATCGCTTACAAGTGCTCCTTCATGACCTCGCGCGAGGGCATGTTCTTCTTTGTCGGCAGCATGATGAAGACGGTCGACGACCACTGCGGATACGCGCTGCCCTGGGACCCCCTGCAGCACATCACCAGCAACAACGCCGCCTACCACGACATCCACCACCAGAGCTGGGGCATCAAGACCAACTTCTCCCAGCCCTTCTTCACCACCTGGGATAGAATCCTCGGCACCATGTGGAAGGGTGACACCTCGATCAAGTACGAGCGCACGAGGGCCGCGGCGGCCAACAAGAAGAAGGGCGTCAAGGGTGAAGAGTTGAAGGACGAGTAAAATAATTTGGACGCACTCAGAGTGGGGCGGGGCCCTTCTGCTGAGGATTGTGAGGAGTTGTGTGATACTTATACAGTCTATTTCTGTTAACGGTGGTAATTTTTATTTCTGTGGAAAGAGTTATCGCTCTTTTCACGAAACGTCGTTGGGGGAAACATCATATACTGATGTAACCCACTTCGACGTTTTCCATCAGAGAGGGGGCGACGCCATGATGGTTTTGGATGATGGAAAGGGGAAGAAGACAAGAAGAAGAAGAAGAAGAAGAAGAAGAACAAGAACAAAGCCAACAAAGAAAAAAGAACATACCTAACTATATGGGGCATTGGGAAAGGCGTTATACCACACACATATGTTGTTTTCTTATAGTTATCTCTCTCTTTCTTCGTTTTTAACGCCCGGCTCATGGCTTCAGGATTATTATGCAACTGTTGATGAGGAAGGGAGGGCAAAGGCAAAAAGGGAAGGGGACAGAGGAAAGGGGAAAGGATGAACTTGGATTGGCTGTTCATAATGAAGGAAGGGGATGGCGGTTTGTTGCAAATGATGTTTGGGTTCTATATGAAACTTTTTGAGGTTTGTCGATTGTACAAAAGAGAACAAGGCAGACAGACAGGATGGAAAAGGGAGGGAACTGAAGAAGAGAAAGGAGTGTTCACTTCACTCACTCGCTCTTGGATGAGGAAGGCTTGGGGATGGCACTCAACTTGTCTAGATAGCCAGTTATCTGGGTATCTGGTCAGGACCGCTGCTGGCCCTTGCCGACTCATGTAATGGTAATATGAAATCAAAACTTTGATCACATAAATGCTTCCCTCTACCTGGTGTCGTGACGAATATCACTTCCTCACAATTCAATACCTCAGCTAGCTTCCTTGTTATCGTGCTACCTCAGAAACCAACCTAACAAGGAGACGCCTGCCTCGTTTCCCGGCTTGTGGCTGTCTGGCTTGTATGTCTAATATCACTCTCACACCCGCAACGCCCTAACATGAGACCGTGGCAGTGTGGCTTGCCTCCACCGGGCTGAACTCGATCCGTCTCGTCGGTTTCTCCTTGATATAATTCCCACTTTCCGTCTGTCCGTCCGTTAGTCTCTTCGGGCGTATGTTGACGGAGCTAGAGCTAAGTTACTACGGAGATAAACTACTGAGTTGATATTGTTTTAGCGAGTCTAGTTACTAGCTACCGGAGTGTCGGGAACGCAACGGGCGGTAGGTATGGAATATGGACCAAGGTCTGGATCTAGTCAGCTTAACTTCAGTTTAGTCCTAGCCCGCCGGGTCGGGTTGGGTTGAAGGATGGAACATTGCCCTTGATCGGTGAGAACTGATCAGCCAAAGGACCGTACTTTGCGAGCTAAGTAAGTAAATATCTAGAGTTCGCTGATCGTAGGAATAATTAACTTCTGACGGTCTTAGGGAACCTTTGGAGATAGTGATCACGAAAGCTTGAAGAAATTTTCTACCTCTATGTTCTCGCTCTAATCTGGTCACTTGCCTTTTTTTGGGAGGGAGCGTAATAGGACAGAAGATATACTAGCTTTCTATTCGGGCTTTATTACCTCTCTAGTTAACGAAGGAAAGGTAGACGAGGGCTTGGGTCTAGATCTAGCGTTGACATTGAGAGTGGTGGAATATGGCTTTCCTTTAACTATTCTTTCGGATCTTATATTATCCTAAGTGATTACCTGAAGACAAAACCCGTCTGGATGGACGGATGGACGGACGGAAAACTGAAAATGTGATGGCTGGTAGTCCCGGTGGTGTGTGGGGGTGGTTGGCTATTAGATTGAGGTTGATATCCGTTTTCCTTGGAGGGTGATGGGGGTTGTTTGACGTCGGAGATAGTAGTAGATATTGAGAAAAAGGTTGAGGAAGGAGTTTACTTTACGTACCTTCCTCAAAATACGAGTGAGAAAGAGTAAGGGAAAGAAGAAATGTGGAAGCAGTCTATACTGGAGTTACTTTGGTACCCTTCTGCGTCCAGTATCGTTGTGTTTAGTTGATTGAATATTTTTTCGTCCAGTTCCAAGTGTCCTCCGTCGCCCACCATTGAATGAGGTAACCTTAAATGACATCTAACCCATTGTTCTCACCATACCTACCTTACAGAAAGGGTACATACTGCTCCCTTGCCCAAAAAACATCATGACGAAACTCCAACACATTGTTTGCTCTACCCACGATCCTCTCTCCTGAAAAGATTTCGTAACCGTTAGGTACTGCTTTATCTCTTCTTGCTGCACTCTTTATCTGTTGCTTTCTCCCACAACTAAGTCTCAGCCGCTTTTCCCACCAAGTTAAGATAAAGATGGATAATCCCAGCTGTCAACTACCGGTGGCGCTCCCCCTTTATATCCATACTCAACCACTCATATCCGTCTACGCCACTTGAAAGGGGTTTGATTACTTACCCCGTGTCTTGGATCGGAGATATCTTGGTTCTAACGGAGAAGAGGGCTTGACTTAGGGTGAGATGTAAAGGCTGGTGAGATGAGGTGGTTTGTGGCATGGAAGGGTAGGGGGATAAAATAGGTGACAAAGTGGTGTAGAGAAAGGCTCATCCTTATCAGATGCAGTGGATTTGAGCTCAAAGAAAGCACAGCAGGTAGAAACACTGAAATGAAAGAAAAAACATAGCAAGTAAAGCGTAAAGGTGGTACCGAACTATACCTGATGCTGCTCCGAGTACATTTAAATTATATGCGGAACACCCTTCCATATCCCGTCTATGTTTTGCCCGGACACATTAGAGGTACTTCATCACAACACACACCTACTCGCTCAATCAACCTCCATCTTCTTTTGAGTGCTTACCCGTCAAGCACAGTTCCCATCGCCATCATGATAAGACCACATAAAAAAAGAAGAAGAAAGGTGAAGAAAAAATGAGGCCCAGCCATCTGCCGTGTCTGCCTGTGGTGAGACCAAAAGAGCAAGGCGTTCGAGTCTCGTGTCTCGTGTAACCATTCACGAAAACGTCGAAGTGTCGTCCTCCATCGGGATCCCCCCCGGCACCCGAAAGAGCGGTCGGTGGTTGTGTACTGGGATTGGATGTCATATGAAGATTGGGGCACACGTTGCTCATGATACACAGAGACGAATTGATGTTGTTGATGGGTGTACGGCAGTCGTAACTTGGGTAACTTGGGTAACTGGAGGTGTATCATGTGCCTCTTGTGCCTCCTGTCTGGTACTGCCAGACTCCGTTCGTACACTAGTATACCAGTATACCTACCTCGTAGGAAGATGAAAGAAAGCTTCGAGAAGACTGAAGATTAGGTTGCAGATCTGGTCTGTTTCAAACAGCTGGAGTCAAGTCCTAGACTTCCACACTTGCTGACTGGAAACATTTCTCGGTTCAAGCCAGCTGAACTTTAGAACTAGTGTATGGATATCAAACCTACGATCGCCCTTCTCGGAAATTCCAAGGTTATCTGATCATCATCTCACCCTTTGTAATATTGTAGTGTAGTGTAGGAAGTGTAGGAAGTAAATGAAGTGAAGTGAAGTGAGCAACAGCCAAAACATCCTTGGCGACCCCTGATCACCACTGAGCAGCTAGTGGTAATCAGGATGCAAGGGAGAACTTGAAGAACACGCGAAACATTTCGGATTGATGATTGATGATGATGATTGCGTTGTATGGAAGCCTAGTCGTGACTCGTCCGTTCGGTAAGGTAATACCAGGAGGACGGCACGACGGTTCGGTTGGTCGTTTACTTTGACATTGGCACATGGAGGATTCTGAAATTTGTGGCTTGCAGCGAGTTTTCTTGTCATTGTTCATTCTGGTGCACACTGGCTCAGACGCTTGTGGTCGACGAGTGATGCAGCGGCGCTGTGGGCAACCGAGTCGGGACGCGCCAATTCCCGCTGAGGCGTTGGTTGCTTTTTGTGACGTCGTCGCACAATGTTGTGTTGTTGGGAGCGTTGGGATGAGTTAAAGTTATCACGGACACGGTAGGTAGACACGGTGACGGATGGATGGACTCGGCAGTGAGAAATGTAGGACGATTGTATTCGGTTGCCGAACGGTTTGGGAAGTTTGAAGGTTTGAAAGACAACAATGAATGATGGGTTTCGAAACAGCGATGGAATTCATCCATTTCCCGTCGTCGTTTGGATGGCTAATTGATGGTGGATTGGGGGTCCCCGTGGTTTCCGAAGCTTTTCGGCACCGAACCGAGTCCAATTTCGAGAAAAGATAGATTGTCGTGCGAAAGGAGAGGAGTGTGCGGAGAGTTTATTCGATTGATCAATGGAGTCGAAGATGAAAAGAAGAAAGAAAGAGGAAATGATGAGTGGACATCCCCGGCCTTCACGCACCCCACACACAAGTTTAAAGTGGAGCCAGTCCGAGTTGAAGCAGGACCCACTCCGTCCTGTTTCGGATGAACGTGGAGTGGCCCGTGCTGCGCGCTAATGCCTTGCTAATTGACAATCTTGGCTTCTGTCTCGTCAGTGGTGTCTCTCGCCTGTTTCCTTTTTTCGTTCCCGTCAACCACGCAACGCTTTTGGAAAAAGACGGGATCAGGCGAAATGAGACGACTGCCAGCCCATCGCGTGCTATCCTCGTTACGATTTCCCACAGCTGGCCATCAAAACGCAGAACACAATGACAGCAATTATTGATGACCCGATCTCTCCAATGAAAAGGGACAATGCGACTGCGCATCGGCTATTCCCGAACAGGAGACCAAAACGGACAAGGACCAACCATTGACCAGGAAAGCGTGCGATTGGAAACCCAGGGGAAGATTCGATCGACGGATTCAATGGAGACTCGCTTCGAACAGGCAGCTGAATTTTGAATTTCTGTTCTCCAGCATGGAATCCAGGGAACTTCCATTCTTGGGTCAGTAGAATCAGTCAGCCTGGCAATGCCTGGCAATGCCCTGGCAGTGCGTGGGAACCATGTCTTCTCCCATTGGTGCCATTGCCTGCTTGCATCAGGCTGAGACACCGATGCTGCCGGCAACAATGGAAATTGTCAATGAACTTGCTCATCCATTTGCTGCGCATCCATCCATCATCCAAGGACCATCTCCGTGGCTTTGGCTGAGCTGACACTGTTGATCTGGTGAAGGGAAAGAGCAGTCTCTTGTCCAATGAGTGTTGGACATATCGAACGTACCTTCCGCATTCTGCAGTGTTGCCCTCTGTCGTCAGCTTCCAATTCAGTGGACAGGTTGTTGAGCCTCTATCAAGGAACCCGGCCTTCCCGTCCATCCCCTCCATCTTGCCCGGTCAACGCACATCATGCTGCAGTCCCAAGACTTTCCATCACACAATGCTCAACCAGTCACCCGGCCTTCTCTTGCAGAACGTATCCAGTATCACTGCGTCACCAGTCTCAGATATCAGGTTGTTGTGCAGTGTTACACTCAGAGGCCCATCTTTTTTCTCTTCTTTCTGGAGACTCCGGCAGTCCCCAAATCCGGGGGCATCTCTGATATCCAAAAGTATTCCCATTTAATATCTGAACCGCAACACTACAACCCAAACTGGAGGCTCAATGGTCGACAGGGTCTGCTCTTACACTGTAGCATGAGCTGAGCCCTGGCGAGATTAGCCGTGCATGGACCCGACCCAACCTCTGCGACTCCCAGCCACAGATTCTGCTCAAGAACCACCATTTCAACACCCATACCGTGACCCCTGGGCCATTCTGAAGCCATCCTTACCATCCTTGGCTACCCCATTGTCCCCCATTTCGATAGTCTTGGCTTCCAGACCCCCTGCCCGTCCTGCCTCAGGTCCTCCAGCAGTGTGTCCTGCATGCCGTGAAGCCGTGCAACTGCAAGTGTCCTCCTGGAACCGGCGCATCAACCTCGCTCTCGGTCCCCAGCCCACAAGCCTATCTAGGAACCTGCACTGTTCTCCTCGCGAGCTGACGAACGAGAATCGCGGAGAAGCGAGGTGTCCCGGTATTTGACGAGACCGGGGCGGCTTGAAATAGGGCAAGGGCCCTGCCTTCTTTTCTTTCCCTTGATCTGGGAACCCCGATTTCTCTTGATATGGATTTTGTCGCCGACATTGTGGATAGTATTGACGACTTCTTACAACATATCCTGGGGTACTACCGGGATCCATAGTGCTGCTGTGTCAACAAGTGTGTGTTGGCATTCAGCCTTTTTTTTAACAACTAGCACGACACCAACATTGCCAACAAAAACCTCCCCCGGTCCCCCACAGCAATAAACCTCGCAATCCCCTCTGTCTTCGCCACGGCGGCTCCGGTCCCTGATCTCCTCGCTTGTCTCGTCGAATCTTTGGCTCTTGGTCGACTTCGAAACACGTGCGTGAGTTTCAGAAAAACGAATCTTCGTTGTCGCATCTATACACCTTTAAGCGCCGTCCACTAAGATTGCTTCCCCAGCTTCGACTCTGAAGCAGTGCGGCGCTTCCGCATCAGTCTCAGCATTCTGATTGGCTCAGCCCTTCCACCCTTCATCAATAGCGACAGCAACAACATTGAGCAATACTACCTTCTATCTGCTTCAGAAGCTTCCAACGAAACGCAGCCGCCCGACATTCATAGCTTCTACTTCACTTATATTGCCAGCTGCCCCTTCGTCTAGACCCGTCCGCTTAAAGCGTGGCGAGTCAACTCTAGAAAATCCGGCATGGACCCAACAACAACCCTCTTTACCTTTATGTTGTGAGTTCTTTGGACTTGTTATTTTTTTTTTTTTTCTACGTTTCTTTCCTTCCTTTCGCTTGCGAGACTGCTGTGCGGTCATTCATTCGTTCCCCCATCGTTCGTTTTCACCTAATTCGGCTACACCTCTCTTGCTTTTCGGTAAAAGACCCGACTCATACTGTACGTCTGGAGATGTTCCACTTCCCAGTTTTTCTTTTTGGTTTTGGAGATGGTGCCAGCAAGTGTGGATAAAAATCGAATTTCCATGCCCGATCCGATGAGAGCTCAGGATTTCGGCATCCATCGATCAAAATCCCATCGATCACCACGCAGGCCGGGGTCCAAGCGAGCGAGCCTAGGCGAGCTGGGAATCTCTCGCAAGTCAGCCTCTACGCAGCAGATCGCCCGAGCTCAATTTTACCGTCTGACGGTGCTTTGCGCTCGTGGCCTCGTGTCTGACTCTGACCTGACCCAGCAAGGGAAACAGCCATTATTGGTCAATTCCCGTAATGACCCTTCGCAACCCTTGGCGTGGTAGTGGGAATATTGCAGCCTACTTTGGCCTCGGAGACTTTGGTGGCTGAGTATCCTTGCTCTCATCCACTCTTACTCCTCTCATGCCCCAGCCTTATGATCTGCGCCAACATTTACACCCAGTCACCGAAGAGACTAACACGATATATAGACGGACTCATCCCTCGGTCAATGCTGTTCACCTGGTTGGTTCTTGGGACAACTTTGGCAAGCCTTACACAATGGAGCGCGACATCAGACGAGACAGAGGCCAGTGGAAGGGATGTTACACCTTCAAGGACATCATCTGCGATGGTGACTCTGGCCGGACCACAAAACGGAACGGTGGCTTGAAGATGGGCCAGACATATTACTTTTATGTGAGTCTTTTTCCTGGAGATACGTCCGTCGGCCCCTGTCACTAACCGAGACCTCCAGTACGAGCTAGATGGCGCGGCTGAGACACATGATCCTACTCTTCCCTCAACAAATAACTGCCCATATCTCCCCGGCCAGACTGTCAACACTCTCTACGTTCCTGTCGAGCATACCCTCAGGAACCGCAGCGCATCCACCAACTCCCTTCGCGAAGAAAACTACATGACCATGAACCCAGCCGACAGGTACAACACGCCGCAACCGGCAGTCGTCTCATTGATGGACGCTGCTTCCCGTGCCGCTACCGCCCCTCTACCTGAACTCAAGCGATCTGCCAGGTCCACCTCACCGGGCTCCAGCTGGTTCTCACCACGCAGGCTGTTCGGTCGCAAGCAAAGCTCTTCCTCCCTGCCGGAGATCAGGGCGCCAACACCTACCGATGATACTCGGAGTATCAGGTCATCCGGGTCAAGCAAGTCCAGGGACATGTCGCCCGAGTCGCTTCGCCGGTTCCTGTCTGATGATGTGCTACCTGAAGAGGAGTACCAGACAATGGAACGTCCGGCCATCACCATCCCCGATGACATCGCCGAGGAGAACGAAGACGACGACATGTTTGCCACATCTGCTGTGTCGGAATACATGCAGTTCACTGGCCTCTCCCCTCCACCATCTCAACGCTCGCTTACTCCTTCTCCTCCTGTCGAAAGCGACGAGGCGCCCACACCTACTCTTGCCCCCACCAGGTGCCCTCCTACGGTGCCCTGCCTCGATCTTTCGGTTCCCACGCTGTCTCTCGTTGACACCAGCTCACCTCAATCCCCGGCCAACTCGCCTCCGGCCTTCTACCACTCCGACGACGACGACGACGAGACTCCCGAGGAGGACCTCCTCCCCCTTCCCATGCTTGACTACAGCACGGCCCGCAAGGCTTCCGCCGGCTCGGTCAGGAGCACCCTCTCCACCTACAGCCTTCCTCAGTCATCTCCCCAGGAAGGAAAAGACTCCAAGTCTCTCATGGTCCCCAGGATCGAGACCAACATTCCTGTGTCGCACACTTCCTTCCTTAACAGCCCTACTCCTAACTCGGGTCTTGAGGATCTGATGAATGAGTTGGGTTGGATGGCTGATGCCATTCGTGGTTAAGCCTACACTGTCGGATATACGAACAACATTCGAACGATCACTACACGATACACACATATTACAACAAACTTAATATTTTCTCAACAATCACTCAATCATCTCAATCTCAAATCTCAATCTATCTAGCATTTTCGGCGGGCATTCAAAATGGGGTATACTACACTACACTACACTATATACACTATCGCTTAAGCAAGCAAGCAAGCAGAGGTGTAAAAGGCGGGCATAGAACAAGGCGGCAGGGCGGCAAGATCTGATTTTTACTTGTTTGATCTCTTTTGTTTTAAGTTTTCGGGTTTTGGGTTTCCTTTGTCGGATGGGTGGTGGGTGGACGGTGGGCGGCTAAGCGATCTACTTTAGATCTCATCGGTTTTTTTTGGGTTATCTTAATCACAATGGGGCTTATATGGGTGGGAAGATCTGTCTGTTTTGTGGGAGTTATTGGGAAGTCATCTGGATGGCTGGGGTGGGTGGACGGGTAACGATGGGATGGACGCGATGCGATGCATAGGGCTAGGAGTCATGAAGGATGATGAGTGGTGGATAAGAAACTGGGAGGAACTGGGAGGAATTGCAAACTAGATACAAAATACTATCGTTTGCCAGGGAACTCTGATGGCCCTTTTGAATGAATGCTTGTGACATGTTTAGATGTGAACCAGACAAATATTGTTATACATGACTTACTGTCACCACCTCAGTACGAAGCAATTCTGTCACGGTGCCTACAGATGCCTTCTTAAAAACAGTTTCAACAAGTTATCATCACACGTGACACCTTACAAGTACACGTAATTCCCAATATGTTTCGTGCGAGTAACCAGCATGTACCAAACACCTTATCATCGGGTAGGTATTTACCGCATCTAAATCGGACTCTTATCACCACTTGCTCCATTTCCCCCTTCAAAAACAAGTATTAACATTTTTCTTAAATCACTCTCTCGACATTTCATCCGTCTAGTTTAAATTATGGGTTAAAGAGTGCCTCCGGATATTGTGAACCATCGGGTCGGTGTCTTTCAGATAATGAATCATTCAATTTGTTCAGCAAACCAAATGTGAATGTTAATGGCCACATAGTATAGGTCCAAAGACATGAATTATCATTACGGTGAGCACTATGAAGATCGATGAATGAAATCTGGAAATCCAATACCAGGTACGTAGATAGTCAGTCACTCATTCACTCACTCATGAGGGGGCAGCGAGGTTAGTTTTCACCAGACCGAAGCTAATGCGAGATTGACTGTGTGCAATGGAAGTCGCATTCAGATATCATAAGTTGGGTTGCGGCAAACTAAGTAACACTAGATAATGGTTCCTCCATTACAATATAACTGCCGCGCCATCTATGATGACCACCATTCATTCCCCCTATTCAGTGACCTACCTGCCAGTTCCTTACCTTATGCATTCTTCTCAAGTATTTGCTATCTCACATATCTAAAAAGGAGGGTGAGGAAAATCTGCAAAAATTCGTTCGTATCTTCCTTTGCTGTGCGGCTTCTTCCGCCATGCTCGCTCGCTCTTTCCCATCTTTTTATGGCACAATATCCTGTCGATAAGATAGACGGAAAGCATACCTAACAATTGCTTGTTCGCGGTTGCCCCGAAATGAGGATTATTGCGCCGCTCCTTCCCGTCCCGCCGCTCCTGCCTCCTGCCTCCCGTCGCCATCCTGCCTACCGGCCTACCCCGCGTCATCGGTAACATCCCAAGTTACAAGTCCAACCCCGTCCCGTCTACCTAGGATATATAAGCTCCCTTCACCACCTGTCTTTTCGTGGGTGGCTCGTTGGTGTATGGTGTAATGGTAACATTCCCGGCGTTGGAAATTCCGCGTCTGCATGCGTGCCGCAGGAAGACAACGGTTCGAGTCCGTTACGGGACACTCGCAAAAAAAATTTTTTCCCTTTTCCTTTTTTTCCTTTTTGAGAAAAACCTTACCCATCCATCCACCCACACCCCGCCATGAATGGCTTTTTTTTTGAGGCCAAATGAAATACATGACGGGAGCTTAGCCTGCTCGCGTTTGTGGGCATGCTGGGACTCCGGCCATCGCTATTTCTGTGTTAATTTAAGATGTGGGAAGAATATTTATTGACTTGATGTGGTGAAAGACGACTGACTGACTGACTGGGTGAGTGGGAAAAAAAAACAATACAGTGTTCAGGAATTTTTTGACTCATACGGACGGGAAAAAGAAAGAGGGAGCAGGAGAGACGGGCGAGTAAATAGACAAACAAACAGGCGAATATCATTCACCACTTGAACAAGCAAGTGTTCGTCGAGGTAAGTAGGGTATAGAGAAAAGAATGATGATGGCAATCCATCTTTTGGTCACTTGGGAAGACGAAAGAAATGCTGAGTGTCAGTCATACCGCAGAAATTCGGGAAACTCACAATGGATCAGACGCAGGATTGAACGCTTGCTGGGAGTTATGTCAGTCGCTTTGCAGTTGTCAAAAGCCAGAGGAGGTATGATAGCCGGACACCTTCAAACTTGAAGAGCCATTGTGAGTTTCACGAGTTTGTACGGTAGACTGAGAATGGGCACCCGAGGCTAAAACACCAATGATCTTGTCTAACTCTTGTTTACCTAACCTAACCCCTTTTTTACTTTTGACGAATGAAAAGCCATGAACAGAACAAGTACAAGAAATACAGACCAATCAAACTCCAACCAAGCCAAACCAAATCAACCCAACAGAACCAAACAAATAACTCCAACACAAATGCCAGTCTAATCTACTCTTTACATCCTTATCATCTTTTTCTTTCTTCTTTTCAGCAATTTATGCCATCTCTCCTCATCTACACCTCACCACCTCACCACCTCCTAACCACCTCCCCCCAAGCTTCCTACCTAAGAAGCACTAACCTCACTAAACCAACTCCTCAACAACCCCGCCAACGCCCCCGGCAAATCATCCAAATGATGCACAATCAAATAATACGGAAAGGGGAAACTATCCAAGTACCGATGAATCACCGGCATGCCATCGCTTCCAAACCTCGCCTCCTTGAGATCCAGGACACTTTGGCTTCCCTTTTTGGCATTTCCTTGAGCATCTCTTGCATCGTCCATCACAATAAAAACAACCATGACGCGCTGTTCCATCGCCTCTCTGAGCAAGGGGCGAAGGCGGGCGTGGTCCTTTGATTGGACGAGACCGTCGGATAAGATGAGGGCTAACTGCCACAAGTCTTCGGCTCCTGCGGAGCCGGCGTTGGTGAGGCGCGCGTCGCGGAAGTGATCGATTGTGCGTCTCAGCAAGTTGACCATGTCCGTACCTTCTTGTTTGAAGGTGAATTGTTGGAGAACCTTAGCGCCAGCGTCGTGCGAAGCAAAGGGGTCGGTAAGGCGGTGCGCGACGAAGACGTCGGTGCCGAAACCGAGAACGCCGACTTGGCCTACTTCCAGCATTGTAAGCGCGCGAGAGGTCATGACGAGAGACTCCAAAGCCAAGCGGCCGGCGGAACCGGAGTTGTTCAGCGAGTCGCCCATGGATTGAGAGTCATCCACACAGAGCAGGATCTGGTAGGAGCGCTTGGTGGGGATGGCGCGGCGCATCCAGATCTTGTCGCGCTTGTAGGAGGAGGCGATGTAGGGGATGATCTTTTTGATGTTGAGGCGCTTGCCGGTGCGGAAGGAGCCGGAGAGCTTGGTGGATTGGGAGGGGGTGAGGATTAGGCGGAGTTGGGAGGAAAGGGACATGGAGAGCGATTGCGTCTTGGTTTGGAAGGTGGTCCACATGTCCAGGGCTTCGTGGAAGTCGCGCTGGGGACGAGGTGGTTGGTCTTCGAGGTGGATGGCGGACAGTTGGGTGGAGGATTCTTCGTTGATCTCCTCGTCCAGGTTGTCGCCTTCCTTCGCGCTGGCCTTGCGGGCGTCTTCGTCCTCGTCGTCAGAATCTTCGAAGGCGCCTTGGTGCGTGGCGACGCCGGAGCGGCCATCCTTGCGGTCCTCCTTGGGAGCGTCGGCGGAGTCAGGGGCCTCGGCATCTTCCATGTCCACGTCCTCCTGCTTGTTGTTGTCCTCGGCGGCTGGCTCGTCCTCGGGTAAGACGTGGTTGTTGGCGTCTTCCATCTCGGTGTCGATGGCCATGGCGTCGTCCATGGGACGGACCTCCTCGTCGTTGGCGGTGCCCATAGCCTGGGTGTCGGGCTCGGCGTCTTCATCCTGCAAGTGCTGGAATTCAACCTTGGCCATGTCGACATCGGGCTTCTGCTGCTCTTCCTTGTTGTCGGGAGCGTTGCGAATGTCGCGCTGGTTTCTGTACCACCTGTCGAGAGCATCACCGAGCTTCTTGAACGGCTGGCTGCTGGCCTCGGTTTCTTGATCCTCGTTGGGGCCCTCCTGCTGTTCGGTCCTCGACTGCTCACCCTTGGAACCAGGGGCGTTGTCTTGGTCAGATGACTGGTTGTTGACAGCACCTTGCTCACGCTGAGCGGCCTTGTTGTCGGCGGTGTCGTCCTGCATGTCGTTCTGGTCATCTTGAGCAAGACCACCACCAGTCTTGACATCGCTGGGAGCGGCGTTGTCATCATCTGCCTGAGCCTGGTCGTCGTTCAGACCGGGCTGTTCCTTCTCCTTGTCCTCTTCCTCCTTGTCCAAGTCCTGCGGGGCATCCTCATCCTGCTCCTCCTCCTTGTCCATATCCACATCCATGTTATCCTCATCCATAGGGTTCAAGTCATCCGTCTCTTCGGCATCCGCCTCCTCGGGTTTCTCTGCATCCTTCTGCTCTTCAAGCTGCTGCTCCTCCTCAACACCATTCGGCGCCTGTTCCTCTTCCATCTCCCCATCCTGTGGCTTCTCCCCATCCTCCAAATCATCCAAGTTATCCTCCTCCTCCTCCTCCCCATCGCTAATATCAATCTGCATATCATCCGGCAACGCCAGGGTATCCTGCTCCTGCACGTTCTGATCCTGATGATTCAGTTCCTCCTGCGGCTGGGCATCGCCCTCCTGCTCCTGTCCCGGCTCACCTTCCTCCTCCTCCTCATTCTCCTCCTCACCCTCCTTCTTCTCCTTCTTCTCCTCCTCACCAACCGCATCTTCGCTCTCCTGCTGCTGCTCCTTCTTCTCCTTCCCCGGCTCCGCAGCAGCCTGCTCATCCTCATCCTGCTTCCCGCTGTTATTCTCACCCTTCTGATCCTTCTCCGCATCCTCCTCATCCTTACCATCCCACATCTTCTCATCGACAGCAGTAGGATCAAGATCATCGACACCGCCCGCTTCCTCCTCCATCTCATCATCGCCCTCATCATCACTACCATCCTTGTCATTCTTATTCTCATCGTCTTCCTCCTCAGCCTTCACGCTCCCCATGTCGCCCTCCAAATCATCCTCGCCCATGTCCACCGCATCCGGGTTATCCTCGATATCGCCCTGGTTCTTGTTATTCTGATCCTGCGCGAGCTCGGACAGGTCCTCGTCATCCTTGATGTCCTTGCTGATATCCTCTGCTCCCTCACCATCACCCAGACCGGTACCGCTCTGCACGTCGCCGGACTCGCCGGACTTCTCCTTGCTCTCTTCTTGGGGAGAGCAGAACCCTTGCTTGGCGATGACGATGAAGCTGTTGCTGAGGGTGTAGCCCAGACGGCAAGTAGAACGATGCAGGGCGGCGTACTGCGCCAGGTTCTGCTGGCACGTGGCGGCGTACTGCTCGAGCATGGGCAGGATGGCGCGCAGGAGCGCGGTCTCGGCGTCTCTGACGGAAGACTGGGACAGGTCGGAGGCCTTGAGCAGGCGGAGGATCCCGTCGACTTCGGAGGTGATGCGCGGCATGGCAAGGGTGCTGATGGCCTTCTCGAGCCCTTCGCTGTGGGCGAGGAACCAGCCGGCGTCTTCTTGGCTTTGGGGCAGGTTCTTGACGGCGTCGGGGAACTTTTGGAGGGCGACGAGGATGCGGCTGGAGAGGTCCAGGGCGGACTTGGCGAACTCGTCGATGGATGTCTCTTGCAGCTCGTTGGCGATGGCGACGGTTTGGGCGCTGGTCCAGAGCTGGACTTGGCGGATGACGAATGCCATGTCGGGTCTTTCGAGCAAGAGGCTGTTGAGACTGTCGCGGAGACCGTTGAGCTCCTTCTCGGCATCGGCGTGAAGCTGCTCGAGAGCGGAGGAGCTGAAACCGGTAGGCAGACGGGGCAGGTTCTCCTGCTTGGTGGCTAGAGTAGCAAAGGTATCGAGCCACTGCTGCAACTTGCTGCGGACCTGGTCATTGCTGGTCTCGCCGAGCTTGCCGTGGACGTCAACCATGTAGACGGCGAACTTGAGAATCTGGGCAAGCCAACGCAGAACACGACCGTGGTTCGTCAAGCTCTTCTGGGACTGAATGGCCACCTCGCCGCCGCGGCCGGATACCTCCTTGGCAAAGGTGATGGCCTGGGAGAGAGCACGTTCCGCCTCAGCTGTGCGCGAGAGATACATGCGCTGCTTGAACATGACGTAGAGAATACCCTCGAGGAAGCCGATGGAGCGATGGACAATCTCGCGGTTGAGATCGTCGTTGTGTTCAAAGGTAGCCTGGCGGAACTTGGGCGCCAAGTCAAGCATCTTGTGGTAGAAGTACTCGATGGCGTTGAGCTGGGACTCGCTCAGGTGAGGAACAAGACCCGAGTGGACGAGGACGGCGTGAGCAGACTTCTGGCGGTCGAGGATGGTGGTGCCCAGGTTGCGACTGAAGCCCATCTCGCGAAGAGTCTTGAGTGTGTCGGTGTAGAGCTTGGTCTTTCTTGTCTTCAAGTGCGCCACGGCCTCCTTGTTTTCGTCAGTCAGGTGAGGGGGAGTCTCCTTGCGAAGCTCGGCCATCTCAGTGACCAACGAAGTGATGTACTCGTCCAAGTTGCCGGGAATCTCAACAGCCGAAGCAGGCAGCGAGCCGAACTTGCCCATCATCTTGAGGACACCGGGCAGGTTGGTGATTCTCGTCCACTGCTGCTGGCTCTCCAGAGAAGGAATGAGCTGCGAGACAAGCGCAATAGCCTCCTGATCAGCCTGGACAGCGTCCTTGCCGACGATGGTCACGAGGCCCTTGTGCTCTTCCTCGGGAAGACCTTGCTCGGTGATGCCACTAACAGGCTGAGAAAGCACACCGCGGAACTTCCTCACCAGCTTGAACAGCTTCTGATGAGACTTGCGCGCACTAGCCCTGAGCGCCTCAATGTTCTTGTCTCTCCACTTCGACAGCAACAAAACGTCCTTCATCTTTCTGTCCAAGGGAGTCCTGCCGGCAGCGATAGCTTCCTTGACCTTGCGCTCGTACCTGGCGTGGTAGGTGATGAAGTTCTGGACAGCATCGCGGATGACACTCAGCTGAGGCTCATCGATCATCAGCAGCTCCAACTGGTTCCTGAGTTGTCTCAGCAGGTTCAAGCGAGAAGTGAACTGTCCTAGGCTGGCAGTGTTGAAGTAGCTTTCCAAAGCGCCCAAGAGCTCGACGGCGTACACATACAGATCCTTGCCCTCCTGCAGCCACGAGCACGGCTGGAGGATGACGGCGCCGTAGGCGATGAACCACCAGGACTTGGCGTCGTCGTGGCACTTCTTGGCTTCGGCGTCGAGCAGTCTCGACCAGCTGGACAGCTCGAGACGGCGCCAGTCGCAGATGGTATCGCGCAGCTTCTCGTACAGGACGGTGGCCTTGTGCGCCTTGGTGGCCCAGCCGCCTTCGTGCCATTCGTACACGTGCGCGTAGAGTTTCTCCATGGGGGAGATGATGGCGGCCAGAGGATCGTCGATGGACATGTCGAGCACCTTGTCGCAAGCGATGACGACGTCGGCGAGGGTTTGATGGTGGCCGATTTCGTCGATGGTCTGGAGCTCCTGGAAGCGCTTCTTGAGGGCGGTGACGAGGGTGAGGGCCTTGCGGACCTCGACGAGGATGGAGTCGGTGTAGAAGTTGTAGTTGTTGGAGTCAACGTTGGCGCTGAAAGCCTTGATCTGGTCCTCGAAGGCGAGGATGGTGGCGGGCAGAAGCAAAGCGTCCATCTCGGGTTCGCCAGCGGCGGCGTTGCGCTCCGCACGGGCAATCCTGCGAGCAACTTGGGTGAGCAAGATGCGAATGCTCTGCTGGGGCTCCTGAGGCGAAAGGAAGATCTTCTCATGGGCCTCGGCCAGCAAGATGGACAGGTCGCGGTTGCCACGGGGGATCTGCTTCTTCTTCTTGGGCGCCTCGGCATTCTGCTCCTCCTCATCGTCTACGTAGTCGGGGAACAGCTGATCGAACTCTTCCTGGTCAAACGCCTCTTCGTCTTCGAGACTGCCCTTAAAGCGGAACAAGCTGTTCTTTTGCTCTTCGGCCTTGCGATCAGCGTCCAACTTCTTGCTCCACTCCTCATGGAAAGAGAAGAAGGACTCGTGCACAGCCTGTCTGAGGTTCTCCGGCAAGCTGTCAATACCCTCGACGGCAATAATGGCCTGGACAAACGAGAGGAACTCAAGCGAGCGGAGAGGCAAGCTCTTGGCCTCGGCCTCCCAGACAGTGCCGCTAAGGAAAGGCGTGACCTTGACCATGCTCTTGAAATCGATTTCCTCGGAGCTCTTGGCGGGAACGGCGCCCTGGCCGAGCGAAAGACCGAGCTGCAGGCATCGCAAGAAGCTAACTAGCGGCATTGTCAAGTCCTGGTAGGCATTGAAGCGACCGATGAAGCGTCCAACAAGAGCAACAAGGTTTCTCTCAACGAGCGAAAGCTCCTCGGAAGCATCCTCAGCCTCGGTAGAAATGGAGCGCAGATGCGAAGCAGCCACGTCATTCTGCACAAGGGCATTCAGAACGTTGTTGAACTCTCCCTGCAAACCACGAAGCTCGGAGTCACCAGGGCGGTAGATAGATTGAACAGCGGGGGGCTCGCCAAGACCAGCAACTTCCTCCATGAGGAGCTTGCAGCGGAGACCGGCGTGCTGGCCAGTGAAGGCAAGCTCAAAGGCCTCGAGCGCAGCGATCTGCTGCTGCAGACTTTCGTAGATCTCGCGATGCTCCTCCTGCTCGATTTCGGCGCGGTGGTGAGGATCGAAGATCTTGTCGGGAACGAAGAGCTTGATAGAGGCCAAAGAGAACTGCACCCAAGCGACGGAAGTGTAAGCGGAGCGAGGCTGGAGACCCTTCTCAGCGGCGGCCAGGGCTCTCAAAGCCTTGTAGAAGTGCCTCTCGAAGATGACGACGAGGTGCTGAGGCCACTGGGTGGTATCAACCGCGAAGTTGGTTCCCTGCTCAAGGAGAGAAGCGAGCTCGATAGCCTGCACATCGCCCATTTCGCTCAAAAGACCCTGGAAGAAAGGCACAACGACGCCCTTGCAAGCATCGCCGTGAGCAGCCATCACCTCCTCCATTAGCTTCAGCAACAACCGCTCAGTCTTCTTCAGCGAATCGGTAGCCAGAGCATCCAAAGACTTGGCAAGGATCTTGCCCATGATAGGCAACTCGGTCTCCAAAGAGTGCAACTCATGCATGCTCGCGGAAGAAGTGGCATCGTACTTGAGCAAAAGCGACCTGGACAGGGTACCGGTCCAAGGACGAACCTCACTATCTTGAGCAAGCAAGCAATCGACCAACTGCAGCGGCGAAGACCTCGAAGCGCGGAGACGCATCAGAGCAACGGTGGGAAGGTTGGAAAGCACGTCGATGTCGGACAGAGCGGGCAAAACGACCTCGCCGTCCTCGGCAACTTGGTGAAGAACAAGAGCCTGTCTGAGCGCCTCAAAGGTGGAAGCAAAGAATGGCTCATGAGTCCAAGGATGCTGACCAATTCTGGCCTCGAGGGTGGAAATCTCCGACTCGAGCTCCTTAACCAGCGCAGAGGCATCGCCCCTTCCGCTGCGAACGACGGTATACGCTCTAGCCATAGCCTCCTGGACGCTCCTCAGCGTAGGGATGCTAGCATCGGCCTTCCAGCGCAGCGAGTCAAACCGATCAGCAAGTCTCTCCATCTCAATGACCTGCTTCAGGCACTCCTGATCAGCGACCGGCTCAGGACGCAGCTGGTTCCACAGCGCCTCCATGCTGAGACCGGTAGAAAGCTTGAAGCCGACGACAAAGTCGCGCTCGAGATACTCCAAGATGGTAGCGAGCATCTTGCGATCGTCAGCTTCCTGAAGGACGGAAAGGGCCTTCCTCAGGAGGTTGGAGCCCTGCGTCAAGTGCGCCTGGAAACGAGCCTCCTCGAACTTGGAGTTAGGCACAATGAGCGCCTCGAAGGTGCGCCTCCAGAAGAGCATCAGACGCCTCAAGATGGCACGACGTTCCTTCCAGGCTCTGGACTCGTTGATGGTCTCGCTCATGTAGGTCTTGAATAGCTTGAGCAGAGAGGCAAGGAAGCGGGCGGCGTTGACGGTGGAGTCGCGAGAGAGCGAGGCGACCTTGTCGGCGATCCAGGACCGCTGGAGACGGTTGAGCTGGGACGGCTTGCTGACGTTGACTTTGCTGAGCTGAGCCTCCATGGCGGACTGGGCGGATTGGATGTCGAGGTAGAGCTCGTAGCAGCCGGAGATCCAGGCAGCTAGACCCTCGCGATCCTGCTCGAGGAGAGGGATCATAGGCGAGTTGAGCAGAGGGTGGAGAGGCATGAGCATCTTGTTGGGAGCGGCGCCGTACAGAGAGGCAACGGCTTGTCTGAGCGCGCCGGCATCTTCAGCACTGATGTAGGACAGAAGCTGGGCGAGACGCTGGCTGGCAGCGGGAGACTTGATCAAGCCGTTGGCAGAAGCCTGCATGAAGGCCTCGAGGAGTCTGGTATCACCAAGAGAGAGGACATCGAATGCCAGAGGAGCAAGGACATCCGCATTCTCCGAACCGTTCAGGATTCTCGTAGCAGTGTGGAAGCGCTGCAGACTGCCATCAACAGGAGCAATAGTCTGATGATCAGCCTTCTTGGCCTCCCAAGGGGCACCCTCGAGGTAGATCTCGACGGAACGGTTCCTCATGGCACGTGAAAGTTCGCCATAGCGGGGATCAACAGTGAGGAATATTCTGAAGTCGGGATGAGGGGTCAAGATGCGCGGCTCGCCACCAGGGCCACTGTGCTCGTTGATGCTCAGAGAGCCATTGGGACGCTCAAGAAGGGAGTTGAGTCTATCAAGCACGGAGGCACTGCACAGGTTGGCGTTGTCGAGGACCAACCAAGCACCAGTTTCAACGGCCCGGACAATGACACCATCGAGCCACTCGAAGCGGGGGTTCTCCAGAGTCAAAGGCTTGCGGAGCAACTCAGCAGTCTCGGAAAGAAGAGGAGCGAGTTCTCCGGCCTCGGGGATGAGGTTCTCAATCATACGGAGAATATCAGGATACTGGTGCTCGCCGGAAAGGGCCATGAGCGCACCCATTAGATCAACAGCAGCAACCGGCACCGGCTCGGGCAGAGCCTGGAGGATCTGGTCTTGGAGGGCTTGCTTCATCTTAGCAAGGTTGGCCTGGACCTCCCTGTGAGGATCAGCCTGCTCGAAGCCACCAATGAGATCCATGGTATCGACATCAGCGTTGAGCGGGAAGATGACGAGAGATCTACCAGCCATAGCAGCCACATGATTGAGCAGGGCTGACTTGCCGCTGCCGGAAGGACCAACAAGGATACAAGGAAGGTCCTGCTCGACGGCGATCAAGATGCTCTCAATCTCCTTGAGCCTGTGAATGGGCTCGATAGACGGGAATGGTGTTGGCTGCGACAATTGGTTGCGCTGGAGAGTAGCAAGGCCAACCTGAGAGACGTAGGAGTTGATGTCGTGGTAGAGACTGTGGGACTCAGGCACACGTTGGAAGATCTCAGTGAACAGCTTATCGACCTCCACGCGATCGCGCTCGGTTCTGAAACGTTGGCGAATGATCACATCGAGGAAATCATCTGGCTTCCTGCCGCTGAGAAGAGCATTGTCGGATGTGAGCAGGTCACCCCACCGGAGAGTATCACGCAAGTTGAACTCCCACGGCGAGCCCTGAGCGCCAAACAGACGGGCAGTGACGACAGCATCGTCAAGCCTGGACATGAACTCGATGAGCTTCGTCTGCGTCTCGCCACCAATCTTGTCGAACTTCTTGGCCGTGATGTAGAGCAGATCCTGCTTGGTGAAGACATCGGAGTACACAACGATGAAACGGTTGACAAACGAGCTGGGAAGACCCTTACGGCCACCACCTTGAGAGTGAGGGTTCTGGGCAGCAAAGAGCTTGAAGTCGGGATGGCGCTTGAAGACCTGGTCAAGTTCGGAGATGTAAACCTCACCACGATGATCAAGACAGGCGTTGAGACCCTCGAGAACGGTCTGAGAAGCCAAGTTCATCTCGTCGAGCAAAACCCACGAACCGTTCTGCATGGCCTCCAGGAAGGGAGCGTTCTTCCAGCAGAAGTTACCAGCCTCGGCGCCCTCGACGGGAACATCGGTACCAAACAGATCCATCAGATCGGTCTGGTCAGACAAGTTAATTCTGGTCAAGGGTCTTCCGCAAGCACGAGCCAAGGCAGTTACGAGCGTAGTCTTACCCACACCGGGATTACCTTCGAGGAGGATGGGCTTGGTGCCTTGAAGGGCCCTGATGACACGCATAGCGTTCATCTTGGTAGTAGGAACACCAAACTCCCTGCCAGAGTTAGGGTCCGCGCTAGACAACCTCTCGATGCTGAAGTCGCCGATAGTCAGGGCTTGTTCGTCCATCTTGAGCTGCGGCTCCTGGAAGTAGTGATGAGCAAGATCAGAACCACAGAGTTCACTGAGCTTCTCGAGGCACTCCTGTCTCTGCATATCCATTGTCCTGGGATCGACGGCGATCAAGGCAGAGGGGTTGGCACCGATGGTATCAATGAAGACCATGGCAGCACCGTGAAGGAGAGCAAGCTCGACGGAGGGGAAGTTGCAAATGTTCATGAACTGGACCCAAGCCAAGATATCACGGACTGAGAGCGCCGTTGTAGAAGACGACCTGAAAGTCTTGCCGAACCAGGATGAGAAGTTGACAATAATACGAGAAATCGGCGTCTTGACCCCCTTCAGGTTCTTCTTGTACTTAGCATCCAACTTGGAGACGACAATGTCATGGACATCCTCCTCGTCAGTGAAGGCAGGAACCCAGATCTCGGTGAAACGGTTGCGCAGGGCAGGCGACAGTTCTCTCTTGCCGAAGTCACCACCAGGGTTCATTGTTGCGAAAAACTGGAAGCCTTGGGCACCAACGACGAAGGAGTCGGTGACGCCCTTTTCGGCAAGCAGAAGAGTGCGAGCAGGCTCAAGAACGGAGTTCAATCTTTCCAGGACGGAGTCATCAGCCAGAGAGATTTCGTCAAGAAGGAAGTAAGTACCCTCCCGCATGGCATGGACCAAGCTACCATCGCTCCACTCGAAGAGCGCCTTGCTTCTGGCAGCATCAGATTGGATCTTGGCCTTCAACTCCTCAGGCAGCTTAGCCCGGTCGTCGGCAGTAAGAGACTGATACCATGCCTGCATCTGGTCGATATCGCCCGTCTCCTGGCCAAGGATAGCAGCAGCCTGCTCCAAGCTCCTCAGCAAGCCATCGAGAATAGCACCCCTATTTCTCACAGGTCTCTGAGAACCAATCAGATCACCAGTTTCGGTATTCTGATGAGCGTTGACAATATGCAGCTCCTTCTTGTCAAACTCCGCAAGCAACTGAACGACAGTTGTCTTACCGCAACCAGTCTCACCAACCAGCAGAACAGGCTCGTTATTGACAATGGCGCGCTTGACCAGGACGTACAGACGGCGCATGGCTCTTGTCCAAATCACACCCTGGCTGTTGTTCTTGTTACCGCCAGTACCGCGGAACTCGGGCGCAGTGTCACGATCATAGAGCTGATCGGGGTCGATCTTGACCTTGAACACCTCCTCAATGACCTTCTTGACCTCCTCACGCTCCTCAGGCTTGCGGACACGCTCGGCAAGGAGCATGAAGCCGTGGTCGGCAATGTCTTGACGGGTTTCAGCCGCTCTGAGCGCCCATCGGAAGAGATCTCTGAGCGTGGCGAACGAGTTCTTTTGCTCGAAGACACGGCTCTCCTGGCGGAGACGGGTGAGTTGCTTGTAGACTTGGACGATGCGGCGGCAATCAGAGGGTGCAGTGTTGCGGCTGCGCTTCTGAAGAATGGTTTCCAACTCGCTTTCGGGGATGTCGTCGTAGTGAAGCTCGAGGAAACGGTTGCGGAAGGCACGAGAAAGAACCTTTCTACCGCCGTAGAGACCGGGAGGATTCTGAGTAGCGAAGAGGCAGAAGTTCTCCGCTGGCCTGACGATCTCTTGGGTCTCGGGAATGAGAAGCTCGCGGTTGTCATCGAGCAGACGGTTGAGAGCTTCCAAGACATCGGTGGGTGCCAAGTTCAGTTCGTCGAGAACAATCCACGATCCTTCCCTCATGGCCTGAACCAAAATACCTTCCTGGAACTTGAGCTTTCCGTTGGAGTCCGAGACGTAGGTACCAAGGTACTCTTGCAAGTCGGTATGCTCGTGGTTGTTGATTCTCACAAACTTGTTGCCGGTATAGTTGGCGAGATACTCGATCATACTGGTTTTACCCGCAGAGGTAGGACCCTGGATGAGGATGGGGTATCTACGAGTAGACGTAGCTCTAACCAAGTTTAACAGGTTTCGTTCGACATAAGGAGTGATGACATAGTCTGGGCGCTCAATCGGTGTTTCATTGCCCTGAAGCAACCAGTACTGGTGATCTTTGTTGGTGTTTTTGAAGTTGACGTAGTTTCTGCCATCCACAGGCCTCTTGGGAGGATTAGTTAGGATAGAAGCCTTCTTCAGCAGATGTTGCTGGATAAGCGGCATAACCGTTCTCTCTGATTCCTCGCTTAGCAAGGTTGTAAAGCCCATGCAGAAACCTTCATAAACAGCTCTTTCGAGGCCGTAAAAAGGAGCCACATCGTTGGTGTAAGTCAAAACGCGGGTCAGGGTACGCAAACTGAAATGCGGCACTTCGTTGGCCTGGTCGACCAGCAGTTTTGCTTCGGCACGCTTCTTGATCTCAAGGTAGAGATCAGCAATGTCGTCGGACAAACGATCAATGCTGCTGTTATTTCCCTTGAGGTACGTTTTGATGATGGTGAGGAGGTCCTTCTTGTCGCGATCAGGACTTTGGACATAAATCTCAGTGAAACGCTGTTTCTTGGTTAGCTGCTGTCATTGATTGAACTAGGAGGAAGAGGACGACTCACAGATCTCAAACCCATGGGAAGATCTCTCTTGCCCACATCTGTGGCAGGGTTCATGGCACCAAACACTCGGAAGTTAGGATGAGCCTGGATTCTCTCAATCTCTCCCGTTTCCGAAAGTAGAAGAGAGGGGTTGGTTTGGAACAAGCCAGCAATGCTTTCCAGGGTGTCAGGAGAGGCAAGGTTGATCTCATCAAGCAGGACCCAGTCACCGTTTCTCGCCGCCTTGACAATCTTGCCCTCCACAAAGGCAAAGGCAAAGCCGCCAGGACCAGCTGCGACCTGTCTATCGAACTGATCGAGACTCTGCGAAAACAAGTCCCAGCGAGCCTTGAGATCCCGCAGGCGCTGGAGCTTGCTGGACTCGGTCTTCCGACGCTTGGCTGGGCCCTGCTCCTGGTTCTCCTCCGCAACCTCTGCCTCTACGGCCTTGGCTGCTTGCATGCTCTCGAACTTGGCGAGGATTTGCTCGAACATCTTGGGAGCCTTGCGCCACTCTTTCGAGACCTCTCTCCACCTGCCCTTGGCGAACTTCTTGTTGATGCCGTCAAGGTAAGCCTTGTTCTTCTCGGCAGAGACACCAGTCCTCTCGAACAGATCCTCAAACTCTTCCTTGATAGGCATGGCAAGGGTCTGTGCGCTGACAGGCTTGAAGCCACCCAAAAGGTCACCAGCTTCACTTTGCTGAGACAAGTTGACGGCGACAAGTTGGTGACCAAGTGATTCCGCCAGCTGCTGAACCACGGTAGTCTTACCGATACCCGTCTCACCGACCAACAGGAGCGGCTCCTTGTGCCTTACAGCAACCGCAATCTGCTCCAACAACCGCTTAGCATGAGTGGTAGTGGCAAAAGGCCTCTTGTTCTTGGCCCCACGGCTTGTTTTCCTCCCCTTCGCAAACGAGACGCGGCCGATGGTGAGTCTCGACTCGTTATCCTCCATGTCGGGAATGTAGTTCGTCAGGTAGTGCTCGACCCTCTCGGGAGAGAGATGCATCTCCTTCGCAATGACACCAATTAGAATATTACGCGCTTGAATCTCCTTAACTCCGCCAACGAAAACATCGGCCGCCTCGAGGAACATGCGGTCTCTGGTAGTGTCGGTAATAGGCTCCTCGCCAGTCTTGCAGCCGGAAGCACGGAGGATCTCATCTAGGCGCCCGCACCACTTGAGGAGATCTCTTGTGCCGAGTGGCCGCTCGAAGACCATGCGACCGAGCGACAGACGGGTGGAACCGCTGGTGGCCGCCAGCAACGCATCGAAGACAGCCAACACTCCCGGAACGTACTTGTGAAGCAATGGGTATCTGCTGTTGATAACGTCCTTCAAATCTTGTTGAGGCAAGGCCTTGACGTGCGTAAGCTGCCAGAGGCGCAGACCGATCAAGCTGGGCAGGTTCTCCTTGTCGTTCATGCCGAGCAGCGTCCGGACAGTAGCAAATATGCGGAAGCCTTCGGTGGCCTGTATGCTCTCACCACGTCCGGGAATTAGGAGCTCTCCTCGCTCGATAAGGGGCAGCAATGTGCTCATGACTTCTGTTGGCGCGCGATCGAGATCCTCAATCAAGACCCATCTTCCCTCCTTGACCGCGGTGGTCAACACACCTGGGCGCCACGAGAAGGAGCCGGGCTTCGAGTCGGTGGTATATAGACCAAGCAGCATCTTGGCATCAGTTTGCTCGTTCAGGTGTAGTGTCACTAGTTGCTTCTGCTTTCCCAACTCGCGCGCAATCTCGTGGACCAGGGAGGTCTTGCCGGAACCAGAAAGGCCATGGAGGAGGATTGGGCCCGGTCGTTGCAGGCATCCAGTAAGGTTCTCGAGGTTGTCAACAGTCGTCGGGGTAAGGGCGAGGGTGGTGGGAGCAGTCACAGGGCCGAGGGGACGCGAAAGGACTGTCTTTCCATATTTGACAACTAGAGGAGTGAGGTTCTGTTCTGGGATGGTTGTGATCTTGGGCTGGCTCTCGGGTGTCGCCTCATCAACCGCACTAGTCTGGGATTTACTGCGATAGCTCTGGATCTCTTCACGTCTAGAATCCTCGTGTAGGCTGAGGAAGGCATAGTCGGCTTCGCGCCCGTCGAGCTCTGCGACAAGGCTGGTATCTTTTTGTATGTGCTTCTCGAGGAGGGCTTCAAGCTTGACATCGGCTGCATTATGAAGCTGGCAGAAAATTCGGACGGCAAGGTATCGGACGATGGAGTTCTCGTGTGTGAACAGGGTCTGTATTTGGGATGGCTTTGACAGGCCGGCGTAGGTGCGCTTGTCAAAGTTGTTGAGCCTCCAGAGGGCTAGGAGGACAATTGGGAGGTCATCTGGGCGGATAGAGGCTAGGTCAAGGAAATCGAGAGGTTTGGGTTCTGAAGAGGCATCGTTGTTGTTGTTGTTGTCACCACCATTAACACCACCAGCAGCTCCTCCTCGAAGATGCGACACGAGGAAGACGGACAGCGACGGGGCGAAGGGCAATATCCTTGCGAAAGCGGCAAGGACTCGAGTATCGAGTTTCGGAGAAGACAGGATCCATCGGGCGCAAATGTCGGCAAAAATGGACTCGAAATGGGCAAAGATGCGGTCGGTGGCTGTCGAGACAAGGGCGGCGCTGGCGATGGCGTCAAGGAATTTGGTCGATTGGTGATCCTGGATCATGAGCAGCAACTCTGGCGGCAAGAGGTCCAAGGTGGTCGCATCGCTAAGAAGCGACGCCCTCTGCTGGCTCACATCGATCACGGCCATGTTGGCCAGGGAAAAGCGACGGACGGGTTGTTGTGAATGTCGTCGTCGTCTTTGTTGTTGAAGACGTTGATGTTTTGTTAGTGTCTTTTTTTCTTCAACTTTTTTTTTGCCCATTGACATTCGCTTCCTCCCGTTTGGAACTTTTCCACATGAAATTCCTTATCGCATTGAGCGATAGTGGGGTGCATGCTAGTGCTACTGTGCTAGCCGCATGTAAGTCGGCTGCGGCAGGCAAGGGAGCCGCTTTCTTCCAAAGTGCGGGTGGGACGAACAGCGGCAGGGGCGCGTTTGGGATGACAGGGGCCCATCTTTTAGCGCGTCTTCAGTGGGCTTCAAGGTACAGAGGTACCTAATCCCCAGACTCCCGCGGGGCAGGCAGCTTGGGTTTTCCCCTCCAGCTGCAGCTCGGGTCAGCCAGCCGTCACAAACTCAACTTGCACACCAAAAGCACCCAAGCTGCCAACTGCCAGCGGTGGGTCCCAGATTTCGCAGCACCCGGGAGCGAGCGACAACGTCCCCAAAAAAATATCTCCGTTTAGTTGTACGGTTCGGTACGATCCTCGAAGTCGACGTCGACGGCAAGCCTCCTCACCAAAGAGAACCCAATCCGACCGCCCCGCGCGCCCTTCTCTCCTCCTCCGGTCCGAGTCCGACTCCCTCTTCCTTCCACAACCCACCACCAACACACACCACCAGCCAACAATGTCTCTCTCGGTTCGCTTCGCCGCGCAATGCGCCGCTCGCCAGCTCCGCGCATCCACCCGGGCCTCGAGCTCTCTCCTCGTCCAGAAGCGCTTCGAGTCCACCGCCGCCCCTGCCGCCAACCCCAAGATCTCCGCCATTGTTGACCAGATCAGCACCTTGACTCTTCTCGAGACCTCGGAGCTTGTTTCCAGCCTCAAGGTACGCCCGATTTAAAGACGAGACGACCGGAGCTGGGCCGGGACACAACCCGGAGCATGTTTCAAGGTTCCGGATGTTTTGCGCCCCGACCCGGCCCGGTCCCGGACGGACCTATCCTATAATAGACTCAAGTCACACATGAGCACTAACACACACTCTCTCTTACACAAACAGTCCCGCCTCAACATCCCCGATCTCCCCGTTGGTGGTTTCGCCGCCGCCGCCCCCGCCTCTGCCCCCGCCGCCGCTCCCGCTGAGGAGGAGGAGGCCGCCCCCGCCGCCGCCGAGAAGACCCTGTTCACGCTCAAGCTCGAGAAGTTCGACGCCGCCGCCAAGCCCAAGGTCATCAAGGAGGTCAAGAACCTGCTCGGCCTCTCCCTAGTAGAGTCCAAGAAGTTCGTCGAAAGCGCGCCCAAGGTCATGAAGGAGTCGGTACCAAAGGAGGATGCCGAGAAGATCGTCGCCGCCATGAAGGAGCTCGGCGCCACTGTCACCATGGATTAAACAACTGCTTGACCGTCCTAATGGAAGGGTTGTCGGTATGGTTTATTCTCTCTCTCTTTGTGGTCAGTGGTGGGTGGAGGAGGCGCCCGTGTGTGTGTTGTGTCTGTTGTGTAGGATGATGGTGGTCCCCCGCCCCCCGGAAAAAAACGAACCAAACGAGGAGTATCTTTCCCAGACACAGATACCGGAAAGATGTTGTAAGGATGACGATGATTGACCATGAAGGATGGAAGGAATTCCGGAGGGACCTTGGAAACATATAGAAGGGGGAATTATATATGCGCCACACGGTTTCCCTGTCTCATACTACATTATATCCTCGTGGGGGAAGGGGGACGGACACACATTTCTCACAACAACATATACCACACTTGTACGTGTACAAAAGCAATGAAACATGTAACATTATATCATACTACGAACTGGGATGGATAGAAACGGGTTGTCGGCGAAAACAAGAGTCTCTGCCAACTGAGCTAGTACCCACTTTCGCTTTTTTGGAAACCATATTAGAACCGCCAAACCAAAACATGAACGCCGTCCCATGCATATCGATATACCTGTATCAAATAACTTCTCTTCCCGTGTCCTCGTCCTCTTCTCCGTCCTCATCCCTCTTCCCCTCCAGCATTCTCAACCGCCTTCTCTTCACCTTCTTCAATTTTCTCATTTCAGTTACTTTCTTCCCAGCGCGCCTCTTGTATCCACCCGTCTTATTCCTCCTCCCGGTCTTGGACTTATCTTTTTCCGTTTTCTAGACCGAGGTCATCTTGACATCTTTATCCTTGTCCTGCTTGTGCTTTTCCTGCTTCTCCTTATTTTCCTTATCCTGTTTCTCCTTCTTCTCCTGCTTCTTCCTTTCCTCCTTCATCTCCCGCTTCTTCCTTTCCTCCTTTATTTCCCGCAGCAGCTCCAACTGCCTCCTCTCGAGGCTGGATTCCCCTTCCTCGGTTTCCTAAGCCGATATCATCTCCACATCCTGCTTCTCCTTGTCCTGCTTCCCCTTGGCCTGCTTCTTTTTTTTCTGTTTCTTTCTTTCCTCCTCCAGTTCCTTCAGCAGCTGCCACTGCTTCCTCTCGATGTCGGATTCCCCTTCCTTTGTTCCCTAGACCGAAGTCATCTCCACATCCTGCTTCTCCTGCTGCTTTTCTTTCTCCTGCTTCGCCTTCTCCTGCTGTTCCTTTTCCAGCTGCAGCTGCTTCATCCTCGCCATCTCAGCAATTTCACCACCGATCGACATTGGCTTTTCCTTGCCATCTCTATGCCTACTCACATCCCCATTCCCATTCCTGCTGTCCCCATTTTTCTCCCCATTAGCCGTTCCCCCGTTCTTCACCCCATTCTTATCCCCTTCCCCATGTCCATTCCTCCCCTCCTTCCCTACCCCATTTCCCGCTGTCTCATGCCCACAACCCCCTCCCGAAATCCCCGCCTGCAAACTCCTCTCCCACTCCTCCTGCTCCTCCCACACCCCCCTCATATCATCCTCCCCCAACTCCGACGTCTCCTCCAGCAACCTCTCCATCTCCTCCCCACTCGGCACCGCCCAGATATTCTCCCTCAGCCTCTTATGCCGCTCGCGATCCTCCTCGATGCGTTGCTCCACTTGTTTCTTGTCGAGGCGGGGGGCGGCGGTGTTGATGCCTCCGCCGCGTTTGGAGAGGTTGCTATGATGACTAGAAGTGGAGGAGGTCTGGGTCTGGGTATTGTTAAGGGTTGTGCCGGCGGCGGTGGCGGTGGTTGTAGTATTGGGGGGAGGGGGAGCGTGGATGGCGGTTTGCGAAGGGGGCATGTTGTTATCATAGCCTAAGGAGGAATTGTTGTTGGAAGGGGAGAGGACGAGGTCCCCCTGGGAGGAAACGTAGGATTCACCGCGCTCGCGGAGGACTTCGAAGATGTCGGTTAGGATGGTGGAGTCGAGGAAGGATTTGGCGTGGAGGGCTTGGAGGACCTGTTGTTTGTGTTTTAGTATTGGCCGAGGGAGAAGAAAGAGGGGGAAGAGGGAAGGAGGAGTGGGTAAGGGGAGGGGGAAAAGAAAGAGACAAAACACACCTTGCGGACAACCTTAACATTAGCCGCCCCCGACCCGTCATCCGGCGCCACGGCATCGACCACACGGATAATGTCCCGCTGCATCATGCGGATGTAATCCTCTTGTCCGTCTTTGTGGGCCATGTCGAGAAAGTGCTCGATGAAGTACATGATGTTGGCTCGCATGTTTAGGTTGCTCTGGGACGTTTTTGTTAGTGAAACTGTAGATGAACCAACGAGCCGTGGGAAGGGATGAGGTGAGGTTGGTTTGACACCAACTCAACTCGACATCCCGGCATGATTGATTGACTGAACAAACATCAAGACAGAAAAACATACCCTCTCAAGCTGCTCCAAAATACAAGAGTGCAAGTCTTCGGCTAGATCCTTGTGTCGAAGAGCATACTGTGCTGCTTTTTGCGAGGATGTCACGGAGGCACTAAGTTGGCGGAGTTGGTTCGTGAACCGCATGCGCACCTCGAAAGGGTCGGCCATTTTTGCGTTTTGGGATATATAGTGTTGGGGTTTTAGATGTTGGTAGTGGTTTGAGATGTTGGTTGGTGATGCAGTTGGGAAGAATGGAATGCCATGTATTAGTGAAATTGGTGTTTGTTGTTCGGGTGTAAGTGAATTGTCGTTGAGTTACCCCAATTGTTCACCATGGCCTGAAGTTTATATACTTGTATTTCCCATCTGCTGCCCTGCTTGAAGGCGCTTGCATAACGCTTATCTGCACCTGCTTTTAATCTCGAAAAAACCACTCAGTTGCAAGTGAGGTCGACTTTGACTTCGAAATGTCAAGTGCAACACGGTGATTCTACGTTCATAAATATGACAAGCACGAAGGCATCCCGAGGTTGTCGTCGCCAACATCACACCCTCAAAGACAAACCGTGGAGAAGGGAAGAAAGGACGTTGAACTAAAGGGTACCACGCTAACCCGTATGCAGCAGGCGGTGAACACGTTAACGAGGCGCTAAAGCCTCTTGGTACTGTGTCGTAGCGATACCGGGGTCCTCGGTGGGGTCTAAGTACAGTGGAGTTATAGCGGGCAAACTCACAACTGACCGATAGAGTGATATCACATCTCGGGATCGACGTCGCGAGCTGATGAATAAGTTCCCGTTTTGGGCCTCATCGAGATCGTTTTCACATTTCACATTTCGGCTTTTTTAGTCTCATCACCCCGACAGCAACCAACTCGTTTGTTTGTTCTCTTCCAAGTTTGGAAATCAGAATAAACAACAACTCTTGAGTCATATCTCACTCAACACACCCAAAAACCACCACAAAAACACTCACAGCACTCAACACACACAACAAGATGGCTGCTCCTCAAGTAAAGAGCTCCTCCGAGCTCACCATGGCCGTTCTCGGCTGCGGTAAGTGGTCACCCTCACTCACATGCCACACCACATCTCTCAACCTCTACCTCTGGACCTCACTTCCACTTTTGCGTTCCACATGGTGAACCACCACTCTTGACCTCTATCTCCGGACCTCACCCTCCCCCTCACCCTCACCTTCCCCATCCCCATCCCCCACACCAACATGAACGCACCTAGCTAACATCCCCCAGGAACGATGGGCATCTCAATCCTCTCCGGCATCCTCACCTCCCTCTCAGACCTAGCCGCCTCCCCCTCTCCCCCACCCACCAACCCCCCCGCCCTCCCGCGCCACTTCATCGCCACAGTCCGCTCCCAATCCTCCCTCACCAAAGTCGAATCGGCCCTCTCCCCCCTAGTCAAGCCCTCCGTCTCCACTTTGCGCGTCCTCCAGTCAACCTCCAACGTCTCCGCCGTCGCCGAAGCGGACATCATCCTCCTGGGCTGCAAACCGTACATGGTTTCCGGCCTTCTCTCCGCTGCGGGCATGAAGGATGCGCTGAAGGTTAATCACACCGAGGGCCACGCCAGGAAGCAAAAGATTATCATCTCCATCTGCGCCGGCGTTACGGTTCCGCAACTGGAACAGATTTTGCGTGAGGATGTTGGTCTGCCGGGTGATGACCTACCGATCGTCGTGCGCGCCATGCCGAATACTGCCAGCAAGATCAGAGAAAGCATGACGGTTATCAACACCGTCGAGCCCCCTCTCCCGGATAGCATCACTGAGTTGTTGACGTGGATCTTTGAGCGCATCGGCGAGGTCGTTTATTTGCCTCCCAGCCTAATGGACGCCTGCACCAGTTTGTGTGCCTCCGGCACCGCGTTTTTCGCTTTGATGATGGAAGCGGCGGCGGATGGAGGCGTGGCAATGGGATTGCCTAGGGCGGAGGCGACGAGGATGGCGGCGCAGACGATGAGGGGTGCTGCAGGACTGGTGTTGGAGGGGGAGCATCCGGCGATTTTGAGGGAGAAGGTTAGTACACCCGGGGGGTGCACGATTGGGGGGTTGTTGGTGTTGGAGGAAGGGGGGGTTAGAGGGGCGGTGGCGAGGGCGGTTAGGGAGGCGACTGTTGTTGCGAGCTTGTTGGGGGGAGGAGGAGCGAAGAATGTTAATGGGACTAGGCATTAGAGTGAAGGTGAGGGTTGAAAAGGGTTGCAGATGAGAGGGTGAGGACGGACGGTCATGTGGAAGAGAGATTTGGGTGGAATGGTCATTCAGGGCTGTTTAGACGGTTCTGGTTAAAGCCTACATCTAGACGAGAAACCTAGAAAGTCTCGAAATCGAAACACCAAAGGTGGACAGACGGGTGATAGTGAAAAGCACACAGAGGTTCATGCCAATGTTTCCCCCCAACCCTTCAAAAAGAACGGGTTGGAGTCAAAGATAGTTAGATAACGTAAAAGGCGCCAGACGCCCTCAATATGTACAAATAAACAACAAACAAATTCATACCGAAAAAAAAGATGCTCGCACCAACAATGCTGTTTTCAACCTATGATGCAAGACATCCACCCCGAGCATACTGTAGGTAAGGATATGCATGCATTCTGAACACCACGATATCCTACGGGGAAAATGCCATATTTTCAATGCTTAACTCAAACCTTATCATCGCCCACCCATCCCTCCTGTACTTTTGGGACTTGGACTTGGGTGGATAGGTAGACTCTATTCACTCCCGCTCTCGACCCTAGCCTTCTTGCTCGACGCAGCTCCAGCTCCCTCCGTCTGCTCAACCTCGTCCAACTTGCGCTTACCATTAGCAGCAGGAGGAGTAGCCGGCACTTGCTCGCCCTCGTCCGCAGTCTCGTCATCAGCCTGAGCCAACTTGCTCTGCTCCTCAGCCTTGATCAGCAACCGAGCATAATCGAATTCCACACCGGCAAAAACCTTGGCGAGCTCCTCCCTGCGCTCCTTAAGCTCCAGCTGGCCCAGCGCGTCCCTGTTGTGCACGTATAGCCTCCTCTTGACGAGCATCATCCACAACCTGTATGTGTGCTCGTCTTCGGGGGTGGGCTTTGGCAGGGCCATCTCCTTGCCCTTACTCTTGCTTCTGACGTTTTGCTCCTCGTCTTCCTCATCCTCGGGAGCGCCCAGACCTGGCCGGACGCTCTCGGGGAGCTGCGACATCAAGTACATCTCGAGCACACGGGCAAACTGCCGGGGCACAATCTTGAACTTCTTTCGGCAGGCGTCCCAGGCTGCTTGGTCGACAATATTGTTGGGGGCTTTGCCCTCCTCGGGAATCTCAACGCTGGTGTCGATCTTGAGTGCTTGGAACTCGGGTTGTTTGCTGAGGAATGCGAGGTCGGCAAGATCGCGCATGTCGTCGAACGCCTCGTTGGGGTCCTCGACCGTTAGCTCAACGGTAGGCGCGTGCTTAAGGTATTGCTGGTAAATAATACTGTAGAGGCGCGAGCCGAGACCCTTTTGCTGGAAGGGCGGAATGATGATGAACTGGGAGATGCGGGTGCGGCAGGGGAGGGTGCTGAGGTCGAAGTCGCCGTCGAGGGAGAAGGTCGGGGTATCGGTCGGGGTCTTTGATTCGGACTCGAGGGGTGCTTGGAAGGCGTAGTACCGATAGAGGGTACTATAGCCGGCGAAATGGTAGGAGAATTTGTCGGGCTGGTTGGGGAGAGGACGCTTGTTGTAGAGGAAATAGATTGTCCATCGGTCGGCGTCGGGATCTTCCATGTCGATAGGGGTGCCTCCGTCGACAAAGAAGGGAACGAGAATCTGGATGCGGTTGAGGAGCTGCTTGACGGCCGGATCTGTGAGCTTGCCGCTGTAAACTTCGTATTCCCCATCTTTGCTGCTGAAGCTTGTGACGAGAGTTCCGGGTGGGGTCCAGTTGTCGGGAATGGACTTGAGCCGGGTTTCGAAATCGGACTGCTTCTGGAAGGCAACTTCGGGGAGGAACTCGGAGAGGACTTCGTTGATTTCGAGGGCCTCTTCGTCGCCTGTGGGCTGGTACTTCTTCTTGTAGGACACCTTGAGGTTGGGCAGCATGTCGCTGGCATTATACTGAAGGTTGATGCGAAGACCCTTGTAGCCAAAGATCTGTTCTTTTTCGCCGAAGATGTTGTTTGTGTATTCCGGGTGGAAGGTGTCTAGTGTTTTCACGCCAGCGTCGGAGGGGGTGACGAGAGAGACCAGGACGGCCTCGTTAGAAGATGTCCACCCTGTTATGGTAAGTCAGCATTTCCGGTTCTAGGTCTGAGGATTGTCTGGGAATGTTGGAGCTTACAATCGTCGTCTCCGCTCATGGTGATGGATTTCGAGTTTGCGAAGCTGGGGATCTGGCGGGGACGGAAGCTGCGCGGAGGGTGGTATGGACGCTTAAAGCTTCGTGGTTGTGTGGTTGGGATATGTGGTATTTCTGACTTTCTGTATATGACTGATGTAAAGCTGGTGCTTGGTAGAAGGTTCCGTTGCGCCGAGTGATTGTGTTGGTCAAAAGGTGAGGTTCGTTGTCTGGCCAGAAGGAAGATGATCTGATCAAGAAGTCAAAGTCGCAAAGGAAAGTGGAAGAGTCGCGGTTGGCGAACGCGTTATCGTTAATTGAAAGCTCGGGCCACGATTGCCGATCTTCTCGGTTAAGGTTGTTAGCGTGTGCTAGGGGCCCCTGTTGTTACTGCTAAACGCATAGTAACAGCTTGATATCGGCCTAAGCGACAGATGATGCTGTGCTCTTGCGAGTTGACTGTGAAACCAGACATGTCGACTTGATTGTTTCACAGTTCGGTATCGAGATTACCACATTGTTAAGATATCGAATGTAATTCTTGAGACTGGTGCTTCCAGAAACCTTCTTACCAAAAGGCTCTCCAGATAGCTCCCGGCTAAAGCTCATAGCTCAAGCAGAGACCCCTCATTAACTGAATTTTGGTTGAGTTGGCAGGCCATTGTCAGGGCGTTGTCAGGGCGTTTGGCGTTGCTTGGCTGAGGTGACTGCGGCGGATCGTTGCAGATCTTGGCTGAGGTGTCCCCCCTGCCCCCCAATTGCTTGTCACTGATTTACGGGCAGTTCCTCTTTGGTGTCACTCCAAATATTTCTTTGAACAACATCATCCCCGTCGTCGATTGTCCTCCCTCTTGGACAGCTCTGTCTTTTGTCCAGACCTCCTTCATCTTGCGGCGCGCATTGAGGTCATCTCGTTATTTTATGCGCCAAATGACTTTAGCAACCAACGACAGTTGTACACCTTAGTTCTTTCTCCTTACAAGCTCCTGTCTGGTTCAAGCTTCACAACCTTCAAGATGGGCAACTTGCTCATCCTCTTGGCCCTCTGTGTACGTCACTACCGTATAGTCTACCCGATTTCAATCAGGAACATGACTGAAAGCTAACATGTTTCCATACAGGTGGTCATGGCCTTGGCGTACGTCCATCCCCAATTGCCTTTGCCATTGAGCGCAAACTGATATCGAACAACGAAATAGGTCCTTCTTCGCCGGCGCACTCCCCCTATCCCTGAGCCTATCGCAATCTCAACTACGATTGATATCCAGCATCGGTGTTGGAATCCTTGTCGGCACATCCCTTATCGTCATTATCCCTGAAGGCATTGAAGCGGTCGCGACAACCAATACCGTCCAGCCGGCGCATTCGCACAATGCTGCTGCTGCGAGGCGCAGTCTTATGGGAGTCGGAGGGAGATCCCCATCACAAACAGTCAACTGGCACATCTCAGGGAACCATCTGGAAGCCAGGAACGGCAATGGCGACGAGATCCCCCATATGAAGACACACAAGGTCGTAACCGCCGAGCAAATCCTCAAGAACCTCCGCAAGAAGAGGGACGAAGAGCCAAAGGAAGACACAAAGCCCAGCTTTCAAAAGTCCACCAACCCCACGGCCGAAAAGCATGATGACGACAATGACCACCACGAGAACGCCCTTCCAACATTCCAGATCGGCCTCTCCCTGACCCTCGGCTTCGCCCTCATGTTCCTCATCGACCGCCTCCCCCAACACGCCTTCTCTTCGTCCTTGTCCTCGACCCCGCAGACTCGACACATCTCCCTCGACAACCTCGAGACCTCCTCCATCTCCGAGTCCGTTCTCGAAGGCCGTGACGGATCCTCCGAAACCGACGGCTTCCTTTCTTCGTTCCTCAGCCCCTCACCGAAACAGGCCCGCACGCTAGCGACAACAGTAGGATTGGTCATCCATGCCGCGGCCGACGGCATTGCTATGGGTGCCAGCGCCACGACGGAGGACATGCGCCTGGGATTCATCATCTTCGTGGCTATCATGGTGCACAAAGCCCCGGCAGCGTTTGGGCTGACGTCGGTTTTGCTGAGGCAGGGGCTGTCGAAGCGGGCGGCGAGAGGACACTTGATCGTGTTTAGCGCCGCTGCCCCCGTCGGGGCTTTGGTGACGTATTGTATTGTTGAGTTGTTCCTCGGTGGGAGTGGTGGAAAGGTGACTACAGAAGGAAGCGGAGGTGAACAGTGGTGGACGGGCATGTTGTTGTTGTTCTCTGCGGGGACGTTCTTGTGAGTTTACCCCCCTCCCCTCTCCTTGAAGCATGCTGTGATGGTTCATGTTGCTGGATAAGTGACTGACTGACGATAACTAGGTACGTGGCCATGCACGCCATGCAAGAAGACAGCAACTCCCACGATCATCACTCGAACAGCAATGGATACGCAGACGGAAGCAGTTCGCAGCAGAGGAGGCAGCCAAAGCCGCTGAGAGACACAATGTTTACTGTCTTGGGGATGCTATTACCGCTTCTCACGCAGTTTGGACATCATCATCATTGAGTATGATATCATCAAACAAAAGCTAGGTGTTTTATAGTTATACTTTATTTGGATATGGAAAAGGCAACCGTTTGTCTATTCGCGTTCGCGAACAAGTTACCCCTTGATTGACAAGCATCTTGAATGACTAGGGACTGTTATCAACTACGGCTATATTTTACGGAGGCTTGAGAGTTCCGTCTGTTGTGCTTGCCAATGTATTGTTGCGATGCTTGTGGCCGGTCTAAAAGGGAATACGGTCTTGTAATCAGACTGCTTGGTGATGGCAACTAAAAGGGGACAATCCAAGGAAAGCATGAGAAGGGGATATAAATGATGGGAAGGACTGAGCACCGCACCATACACTCCACCACCCATATAACCAAGCTGCTGTCAAGCCTGGAGGTGCTGAAGTGCTTTATATAAGTAGTGTCCCACTCCTTGTCCTAAACTTTCTTGAAGTAGGCTACGGCTGACTTGGTTTCTTCCAAAGCGCGCGCGGAAAGCCAAATCTTTATATATAACCTAAACGATCAACACCAACAATCCCATCACGAAAACCACACCTACCATAAGCCTCGGAGTGTTCATGGAGAAGCGGAAAGGTACGTCCGGTCATTGTTCCAAGACTGTCATAAGAAATAGAGGCCTTTGCTTACACAAAGCCGCGGTAGATGCCGGTATACTTTACAACTTCGAGGATCACTACCACCGACGACATCTCTCTACCTTCGCCGACATCTACCTTCGACGGCTTTCATTCTCGGCGATCTTTGCCCTTAACGACCTCTATATACCTTCAACAGCCATTTACATTTCACAACCTTTACAATTACCCAACATGTGCTTCACCGAGCGTAAGTTCCCTATGCTCTCTCTTCCTGCCGAGATCAGACTCATGATCTACCGGCAGATCTAGTCTCTCCTAATTCGCGACATCGCCTACACCTTCCAGTCCCTGGCTTCCTCCTGCCGTCAAATCCGCGCAGAAATGCTTCACGAGTATTTTACGCACATCTTCCCCTATACACAGCTTCATCTATCCGCTTACCTAACCCGTGAGTATTTCTACCCGGGGCCAAGTCAAATCCTTCACAACCTCAATGCCTCGGCGCTATTCAAGCGATATACGCAACACGTTAGCATGCACTGGGGCGGCTGTATCTGCTCTGTGGGGCTGAAATACCTAGAAGGCATTCAAGCTGAAATCCCATTCCTCAGCTTTAGTTATTTATTCGATTTGTACACACTCATTGCGTTGCGGAACTACGTGCAGGTGTTGCATTCTGACACTTAACTAAAGCGGCGAGGTCATGGCTATTAACTACAACAAGCTGATCGGGAATGCCTCTCTTGACCTGGGAAATGGTCGCATCTGTGGTCGGCCGGCCTAGCAGCCCGGAGCACACAGTTCAATGACTGGTGCGTGAAGAAACTTCCAAGTCGACCCGTCGAGTCTACATTAGACTGAAAGAGGATGCGTTAGGTATCGGCTAGAGCTTATCTATGAGATATATGGACGCGTCGCAGGAGGAGACGGGAGTTAGAACGAAGAAGAGGAACAGAACAGAAGACAAAGCCGAGACCAGATTCTAAGAATCTTTGCCGAATAGGTTCAAGAAAACCGTTGAAGAGGCCAAGCCAAGTGCGACGGCGCCTGACCAGCCGCAACTGGTTCACAACCAACCCAACACACAAAACTATCGCGGATGCGACAGGTCTTATCAAGGACTTTGTCATAGTTGTTAGAATGCTGCCGGGGAGGGGAGCAAGTCAAGGACCGGATTACAGATAGCATGCTCCTGGTGGTTTATTGGGATATCTGCGGATAATGATAAGGTTGGGACCTGGGACCAGCAGGTTCGAAGACATAGGATGACATCGACAACTACCTCCACACATCCCGCCAGCCACAGAGTTGCCTGCCTAGCGACTTTAAGGTGAAGGGAGTTGGCACATCCATGGACCTGAGTCCTTCAATCTGGACTAGAGACAGCCCTCAACTAGCTCTGCTAATGGATTCCCCATTCACCCGCACTCTGGATTTCCCATTCACCGGCGCTCCGTTCCGGTATTTAAGGCTGCCCTGGCTCCCACTTCCCCTTCTGCCCTTAGACCACTTGAAAGTCAACCCGATTTTCTGTCGGCGTTGACTTTTCACCTCCGACAACGACCTTCACTTACGACGACCTTTACCCTTAAAGACCTCCAACCTCAACGACCTCTACCTTCGACAATTCCTACCTTCGACAATTCCTACTTTGGACAATTCCTACCTTGGACAATTCCTACCTTGGACAATTCCTACCTTGGACAATTCCTACCTTGGACAATTCCTACCTTGGACAATTCCAATCCTCGACGACCTTCATCCTTAACGACCACTACCTATATAAGGCACCTTCGACAACTTTTCCCGTTTCGCAACATCTACAATTGTCCAAAATGTCCTTCACCAGCCGCACGTTCCCTATCCTATCTCTCCCTGCGGAGATCAGGGTCACAGTTTATCGTGCACTATGGACTCTACCTGTCGGCTTTTTCTACGAACAGCACCACGATAAAGCCGAGCAACCCATTCAAGCCTATCATCAGCTGGAACTAGTCACCACCTTTAAAAACCTCGCTTTGTCATGCAGACAGATTCGTAACGAACTGTCGTACGAGTTTGTCACGCGCGTCCTTCCTCTTACTCAAATCCACCTGGGAAGCGCGTACCGGCCCCCTACGCCCTCACCTTCGGCGTTAACCAACCACCGAATCCTCCGCGAACTCCAGTCCTCCGCATTCTTGACACATCACATCCAACACATCAGCCTCCACTGGGGCGGGTGTAGCTGCTCCAAGGACGGATCAAGATTCCAGCCCCAGATTGAAGCCAAGGAACGCCTCGGTTGGCTGACGACGCTGCCAGAGCTTAAGACCTTGGAGGTGGTTTTCTCTGATCCGCACTACCTCCCTATTCAGCAAGTCACGAGCGCGAGCAGGCCAGTACTGCCGCCGGGTCCAGGTCCGGGTGTGGCCGAGGAGGAGGATGCGGAGTGGAGTGACAGTGACAGTGACGTTGGTGCATATGAACTCGTGCAGTTCTTTTGCAGTTTCTGCTGGGAAGGTCTTATGACGCTGCCGCCGACTCTCGAGAAGTTGATCTTCCGGGTGTGGTGCCGTGAAGATCCTGATGACGAGACTCACCCTGCTGCCGTTGAAGAGACGTGGGAGGCCACAGAGTGGTATCGGAGGAGGAGAGTCCAAGAGGAGCAATATGAGAGGACTGGGATTTGGGAGAGAATGGAGGAGGAGCATGAGGATGGCGATAAGAGCAAAGTATATTTTACCCTCCCTGTCCTAACACCCTTTATATGGGTTATGCCCTTTTTTTTCACGCTCAAGGTGGATGGGAACTAACGACTTGGTGCGTCATCATTTAGGAACCGCAGGAGTACAAGATTGAGTACCATCTTGGTGCCATCGACGTCGAGTGGCCTTTGTCGGAAAGAATTTGAAGCACCACGCCTTCGGCGGTAAAGGGAGAGAGAGATAAGGGGGCGCGTTTTTCGATTTCCTGGGCAGGCTAGAAGGTGGATGGATAGGTTTGGCCGGCTAGTAACCGGCCTTTAGGGGGGGGACGAAACTTTTTCTTACTACTACTTTCCTTTTTTTTTCTTCCGAGTCTTTTTCTTATACCTAACTATGGCAACTTCTTCCCTCTTGGTCTTAGTTTTTTTTTTTTCCGTCACGCTCTTCACCAAGATATGTATAGGATTCAATTGGATCTTGTGTTCGCTGCTTCTCTTGTGGTTATTCGATCTCGCTTGCGGGAGTTTAATTCGGTTCCGCGAAAAGTTTCGCGATGGCTTTACACTTGGAAGTCGAAGTTTTCACCACCACCACCCATCTGCCCTTCGACTTCCTCAACTTAACGGTCTTCTAGTGCGGCTATAACTGCTGTAGAAGATCCTTAGGCTTTTTCCCTTCTTTCGAAGACTCTGACCACTCCCTCACATAGCAAGACCAGACGATGCATCTGCGCCAGACGAGCCATACTGCTTTAGGACTTCAGATTGGCGCTTGGAGTAATACGAAGACCCCGGCAATGACATCGACAACTATATGTCCTTCGAGACACAGGTTCGCTTAGCCATTACCACATCTCCAACTCCATCAATCCCTTTGCGATCCGTCCTCTTCCTCACTTTATCGTGAGAACCCAACACCACTCACGTTAGCTTAACTTTCCAGAACTCATCAAGTAAGTGTCTCTACGCTCAGCATATAACCCCGACGGGAAACTTGATCCAAACAGCTAACAATCTCTTATAAAGAATTTCCAAATGGACAACGGAATGGCCATGCCAATGACCGGCGAACAGGATCACCCGGACATCCGGGGTAACGACCCGTTGGTAAGATGTCGTGCTTTTTCTGACTTTTGAAGCACAGCGCTGACTCTTTTTTTCATACAGCTTGGTGATTATGACAGCATTGTTTTGGATTTATTTCCCGACCATGTCTGGCCCACTGAGCCGGACAATACCTCTAGTCATAACAGCAACGATGTTGTCCCTACAGGTAACATTCACAATAATCCCATCCCTACTAAGGACATGTGCTTCACCGAGCCCAAGTTCCGGTTCCCCATCCTCTCACTTCCCGCAGAGATTCGGGTCATAGTATATCGTTCCTTATGGACTCTGCCCGTTGACCGCGGCCTCACCACCGCCCTCGAGTCTCTCGCCCTCACTTGCCACAAAATACCTACGTGACGAAGTACTCCACGAGTACATCGCTCACATTCTTCCATACACTCAGATCCACCTGGGCAGTAAGCGCAGAGTCCTCAAAGGGGTCCGGGCCTCTCCCCTCCTTACTCAACACGTTCAGCATGTCAGCCTCCTCTGGGGCAGGTGCGTCTGCGCCGAGGATGGAGACATGGTCCAACGTGGAAATCACCCTGGGGGCCTCCGTTGACTAGTAAAGCTTCAGCAGCTCAAGACTCTAGAACTGGTGTTTACCGATCCACGGTATAATGGCATGCAACGCTTCACCAGGAGCGGGTTAGCGCTGCCGGCCCCGGGTGTGGCTGAGGAGGACTCGGATGAGGAGGATGGAGACGATGAGGAGTTCGTGAACTGGTTTTGCTTCGATTGTTGGGACCTACTCATGGGCTTGCCGCACACCTTGGAAAAGGTGGTGTTTCGAGTGTGGTGTGCTGATGATGACAAAGAGACCGCCGCCCCTGCTGTCAGAGAGACCTGGGAGGTGACAGAGTGGTTCCGGAGGATGAAGGTCCAGGAAGAGAGATATCAGAGGAGCAGGCACATGAATGTTGAGGATGGAGTGGAAGAGGCGGTGGTGGCGGAGGAGGAAGCGGACAATGTGGATGAGAACCAGGTATGTTCTTGCATTGCCCTACTTACCCCCTTTATGGCTTATTCCCTTTCTTTCTGTTACGCGCTCAAAGTTGGATGGGAACTAACGAGTCGATGCGCCGTCATTTTAGGAGCCGCAGACATACCAGATTGAGCACCACGTAGGCGATCTTAACGTCGAGTGGCCTCTATCTAATACCATTTGAAATATCACAGGCCCTTCATGAGGATATCACCGACTGGTTTTGCATCGGCATCGAGAAGTTCAGCCGCATCCCCAAGGTACTGACGAGGGCATGACATTATCCAGGAGACCTTCGCCCAGTTTTGGAAGAGTGGCTTCATCGAGGAGCTCAGGACAACTTAGTGATTGCCGAAAATTCAAATAGTCCATAGACAAGTGAAACCCTAAACGCACACCTCATCCACCAAAGATGTATGTGACCTCCGACGACAAATGGCGACAACAAAATGACCACCCCATTGGATCAGTTGAAACTTCCCAAGTGCATATGGGGATGCTCTACTTCGCTTTCAACTCTCTTATATAATAGAAAACTGTGATGGCGGAGACGTTGCGCCAGAGTGTCTCAGTTGTTGGGTTTCCTACCATTTTTAGCCGGCCCCGAGTGCGAAAAAAACGCTATTAACGAAAAGGCGAAACGCCCAGCAGCCCGAGAATAACATCCAGGACCCGAGTCAAATTGAGCAATATACAACTCGGCACCAAAACAACGTCGGTCAGTACCAGAACATTGTCACCCAGGACCAGACAGGCATAATCCAATATCATGCCAATGTAAAGCAATTCAACGTTTATTAGAATGCCGGGCGAAGGACAGAGGCAAGTGAAGGACCGGGTTAAGGATAGCATTGTGATTTGTTGGGATGAAAATCTTACCTAGGTACTTAAGGTTGGAGCAAGAGTGAAGACCGCGGTGATGACAACGACAACTATATAACCTTCGAGCCACAGGTTCGCTTAGTAATTTCAAGGTGAAGGGGATCGGTAAATCCGTGGACCTGAATCCTCCGACCCAAAAACCTGGACTGGAGGGTGCCTTCACCTGGACTCGACACTGGAAATCTAGAACATTTGAGTACCCGACCACTTCTGCCCTTCTTCAACCTTTGCCAAGATGGCGAGACTCGTAACTCTTTACCCCTTCACTGCCCTGGGCTTCCAATTCACCGGCACCCCTTCCAGTATTTAATGCTGCTCTAGCTGTGCTGGCTTCCCTTTTCCCTTCTTCCTGACACCACTTCAAAGTCAAACCGATTTTCTGTCATCGACTTTCCGCCTCCAGAATTTCTCCAGTCTCCTTTACAGACTGGTCATATCTTCCCAAAAGTATCAACGAGCACTACACTCGACGACCACTATATACCGCCTCTTTCTTTCTATCGATCTTTGCGATCCATCCTCATCGCTTCATTACCCCTCCTCGCTATACCTTGACTTCCCATAGGTCGCCAAGTAGGTAAACTCAGCAGGGGAATGCAATTCCGATATATGTTCTAAACAGGGCAGCTAACATTCTCTCAGAAGAAACATCCAACATGTGCTTTTCAAATAGCAAAGCCACTTTCCTCCGTCTACCAGCCGAGATCCGCTTTATGATCTACCGGGAGATCTGGACTCTCCCGGCTGACCTCGACGGCGACCTCGATGACGACTCCGACAGCGACTCTGACAGCGAATCCGACAGCAACTCGGACTCGGACTCGGACTCGGAGGATGTCGATAAAGTCAACCAGCAGCTCGAGATGATCACCACCATCCAAAACCTAGCCATCACCTGCCGAAAGATCCGCGAGGAACTCATCACCGAGTACTTCACTCGCATTCTCCCCAAGACCCAACTCCATCTGGGCAGTGTTTACCCACCCCTTCGCTATCTCTACCGGTGCCGCGGGCCTGCTCATCGTCCTCCCAAGCTCTCGCCTCTAACACTCACCAACTACGAAATCTTCGAGGTGCTCCAGTCCTCGTCGCTTTTCACCGACCACATTCAGCACGTCAGCATCCACTGGGGTGGCTGTTTGTGCTTTGGGGGCTCGAAATACCAACCTCCGATCCGGCCTCACGGCCTGGACTGGCTGGCAGAGTTGGAAAGCCTCAAGACAGTCGAGGTCGTGCTTACTGATGAACCGTCATCTTGCGACAGCTGCCGGCTAAAGCTCCTGATGTTGCCAAGGACGCTGGAGAAGATCGTATTCCGGGTATTTATTAGTGACGTTGTTGTTGAGGAATATGAGGCGGAGCTGACGGAGTGGTTTTGGGGGCAGAGGCCTAGCTCTTTGGCGTACATGGCGGCGATGGAAGAGGAGGATGCCCCTGGTGGGAAGGTATGTTCGTCTAGGTACAGGGCGTACATGGCGGCGATAGAGGAAAAGGGTATCCCTGAGAGGAAGGCATGTTTGTTCCTTACCCACCCTTTATCGGGGGTTATTTCCTTCTTCCTCGCGCTCAAAACGTTCGGGACTGCTCAGCTAACGCGTCGATGTCACTTACCTAGGAATCGGTTTCACACAAGATTGAGCACCACATTGGTGCTATTGATGTTGAGTGGCCTTTGTCGGACACAGTTTGATCCCTAGAGGAACATATCTGGATGGTTTTCTGGGAGAGAAGGGGAAGAATTGACGAGAGAAGGCGACTCCCCTGCGGTACAGAAGCATGGGCGCTATTTCAGTCCATGGAAAAATCATGTGCTGGTTACACATCTCGGCACCATGAAGACATGTTCGACAGAAGCTTTATGCAGAGATATAGTGGCAGGGTCGAGAGCTTTGTTAGGGTGCCTGCCCGTCCGGGAATTGAGATATCATGAGACGGGGATTCGAAAATGGGATTGAGAGGTAGAGGTACTCAATTTGATTGTAGGATTAGAAACCCGTAATGATTCACATGGGCATATCGAGTACAATGGTGTTGAAGGTCCCGAAGGGTGAGGAGGAGAAGGGGATTCGGCTGCTGTGCAGATGCATGGGTGCCATACTGCCATTAGGTTGAGTCCATGAATGGACAAGTCATGTCTTGAATGCGCACCTCATGCACCAACATGACTAAGCTCCCCGCTGGAAGACCCTGAATAATGGTGAAAAATTTCCTTCTGGGAAAGCACAATGGATGAGAAAAGGAAGGTGGGGAGAAGAAGAGGGAGATGGAGAGAGGAGAGGAGGGAAGCGGGGTTGAAAAAGGTGAAGTTCTCCCGACGTCTCTCAATGTTCCTCTTACAACCATAGCTGTATCCCCACTTCAATTCCCAAACTGGCCATCATTATTTGTATCGTATATTCAATCGAAACGCAATTTGAGGTTCACACTTCGTTGAAAATAAGCTAGTTGGCTGAAGGTCACCACGTTTGAGGTGACTTCGTTGTTGACACCGGTTCGCTCTTGCACCTCACGTCTTGAAGCGCCGCGTCACTCCAACATTCCAACCGTCTCAACTGCAGCAACCATTAGAACCACCCACCGCCATGGATACAGTGAAACTGGAGCAAGATGAAGGCTCCTCCTCGCCTGATTCCGTGCTCGCCAACGTCTTGTGCGATGCTTGCGCCCGGATTATGAGGGAGTCCAAGTTGATCAAGCATCTCAGCGATGGTGGCCATAGACCGAGGGCGGACCAAGAGAAGTCCGAAAAGGAGATCTAGGCAAGACATCCTAGTCGACTACACCATTACCTCGCTAACCCGCTCCTCCGATCGGCTCATCGCCCTAGCGGGCGTCGTCCAGACCATCAAACACCACACTGGTCTCACCTATCTCCAGACCATCAAACACCACACTGGTCTCACCTATCTCCCGAGCTCGGGCACGTGGAAGGAGTTCTGGCCGCTTGACCTCCTCTGGAACTTCCGGAAGGTATTAGCGTTGCGTTTCCCCTCCAACACGGGCGCGCCGTCGTGGTCGTGGGCGGCAACGGAGGGGGGCCAAGGAGTTTCAGGTTGGGTTGACGATCAACTGGAGGGATCTCACGGAAGACACTCTGGGATATGTGACGCGGCTTGTTGAGTATAGGGAAGCAGAACAACAAGAAGAACAACAAGCGAGTGAATCAAAAGGCACGACATCGGAACTCAACAAGGATAGGAAGAAGAAGACAAGAACAGTCATCCTCGTCAAAAGCCTCGTCAAAAACACCGTGGTCTGGGGTCCGTATCCAGGTTGGGGCGAGTATCGCGTGAAACCGGAAGGCAAGAGTAAGGGAGTGGTGGTTCGTTAGGATGAAAACCCGGCTGAGGAGAACCTCAAGGGGGCAGATGACGATGACGATGCCGGAAACTCTTCTGATGATGATGGGCCAAAGGCGTGCGGCGCTCTCAAGCTTTTGATTCTGATTCAATGGGGCGAAAAGGCGGACAAACACGGCACGGGGATGGGATTAATTCTTAAGAGGGTTGTAGATTTAGAGCATAATGATGGTGTTGGTAGTACTGAGGGAGGAGAAGGAAGAAGAGGAGGAGAGGAAAAGGCGGCACCATTGCTTTACAGGCGCGTCGGCATGTTTTATCCACATGGATATCCGAGCCATGATCCCAAAGAGAATTTGTTTGTTGGGAGTGAAGGAGAGGAGGTGGTTCGTATTTGCTGGGTGGTGTGCGGAGGACCATCTATATATTGACACCTGAATATCCTGTTCCTCCGCGTCAGGCCGATGCCTGCCAGCTTCGAGGGCGTGGCACCAGTCACCACCTGACAGCAACCCGAAATTCGTCTGATCTAGTCCTCAGACATCAAAACTGGACAAACAAATCCACTTGTATGGCCTGTTGGAAACCCTTTCTCTACCCCGCGCTCTTCTCCTGCGGTCCCTCTTCTTGCGACGCGAAGGCTCCCCGCCAGTTTACTCTCAACACCTCCAGGGCGCTTCTTCCTGCGCGGCACTCCGTTATCACGACCTTCCTTTTGCCGGGTAGTTTTCGGGGGTTTCCCCCTTCTCCTCGCCTGCAGATTGTTTCGAAAGGACCGCAACAGCCGCCTCAAGGGCCCAAAACCCATCAAAGCAGGAGGGGAGTCGGTCCATCCGAGGCTTCGACATCGTCCTTCCACACAGCTCGGAGTCGTCAAACTCGGTCCGGAAGCGTCGCTATCTCGTCAGATACGTCGTCGACATCCTGGTTTTCTATTGCTAGAACGCACCGGAGCCAAGGTACACTCAACGTTTATCCAGCGTGTATTCCCAGCAGCTAACCCTCTCGCAGCTATCCAACATGGCCTCAAATCCCAAATCTCCCATCCTCGCTGCCCCGCTCGAGATCCGGCATGAGATATACCGTTACGTTTGGACAATCCCGATCGACGCTAAAAAGCATTTCGTGCGCCGTTTTCCTAGCTGGTTGAACGAAAGCTACTTCAAGCTCCAGGTTGGACAAATCCACGCCCTGGTCTCGGTCTGCCAACAGATGAGGGACGAAGTTCTTGCGGAATACTTCCATAGGACCCAAGTATATCTTCGATGGCCCTCCGGATACCCCTTTAATCATGTGCTCCATCCGGATTTTGGCGCCCTACACTACATGCAACGATCCTTCCTCTTCACTCATCACACCCAGCACGTCAGCCTTCACTGGAAGATGTGCCCTCGCTTGATGAACTCTGAGGAGAGAGGGGCCACCGATCTTCATTTGCCCCTGGACTTGCTGTTGAAAATGGAGCAGCTTAAGACCCTCGAGATTATTATCCCCAATGGATGGATATACATCATAGAGCAGTTCAAAGCGAAGGTACCCGAATCGATTCCAAAGGCAGAAGATCTCTTCCATTGTTCTATCTGCTCTTCCAAGCTCATGAAGCTACGCAATCTCGAGAAGGTTGTTTTAAAACCGTTGTTCGACGATCCCACCGCGGGACACACGGAGGGACCTGAAGTGAACAGACCAAATTGGGTTGCGAGAATCCAGAAAGAAGTCTCGGATAAAATACTCAAGGATCCAAACCAGGTATGCGTATCTTACCCACTTTCGTCTTCTCTTCTGTGTGCAAAAGCAGAGGTAGTAGACACTGACTGACAACTCCGATGCGTTGCTATCATTTCAGGAAGAGCAACAACCACGGTACATTATTGAGCAGCACGTTGGTGCTATCAACATTGAGTGGCCTCGTTCGTTCAGAATCTGAGGTGATAGTCGTTCTATCTTCTTCGGGTCTCTTTGGCGACGGGCAGGCCTTCAAGTGTTGTCAGATTTTCAGCTGGCATCATATGTGGTACACAAGGGGGTATCTGTGGCCTCCTATGGCGTTGAAGGATCTTGGGAAAATGGCATGGAGGAAGGAATATCTGACTCGGTTGATGCTTGCGAGGTTGAACGAGATGACCACGGGCAATGGGTTCGTATACTAGTGAGATATACGTCGTACCAATAAACACGCTTTTGCGCCTCGAGAATTCCGAAATATTCTTTTAACATTGACCACCTCTCATGTAGAAAGGGGGAGAAAACTTTCATTGATGTACAATCTAATGCTGGTTTGTGTGTTAGAGGTAGCTTGGTACTCCTGGTATTTTGGACGGGCTGAGGACGGGATCTTACCAACCTGGGAGCTATCCCAAATTTGAACCTTATGAGGACGTACTGAAATGATTAAGTACGGATCGGGAATGCATCAACCAGAATTTGATATGATATATTCAACATCGGAATTAACATATTCAAAATGGAACAGGCTTTCGTTGTAGAGTGAAACATGTCAATTAGATATGAAAAAGGCCCAAGGAAGTTGACCCGTGGTCTCGAGCTAACAAACAAACCAGTATTGGACTGTAATTATCAGCCACCAGGCACGCCCGCAGGTTATGTTGATATCGAAGACTTTGCCTATAATGGTCATGATGCTCGGGATTATGCCTTGATCCAACAAACTCAGGATTTCTTCATTGGCGTCTGACCACGTCAGCACCGAATCTCTGAAGGTGACGGGATGTTGATGGCACTTCGGATGAGCCGTTCGGTATCGGACAGCAAAATGTTTAGGCGTAGGAGCGTGGGACTGGTAAACCCCATCTTTTCCATTCTTCCGTCCTTTTCCATTGAACCAGCCCAAGTCCGACTGGGGAACTCCCTCTTGCAAACAGAGGTTGACATGAACCTAGCGGTGCATGCCCTGCACTTTTTCATCTCGACCTTCTGTTGGCAGTCCGTGCCTTCCACTTCGGTTTGTTCCCTGCATTTCGCTCCAGTATTTCGAGGTGGGCCCCCTGATTTCTGGTTCGCGCCTTCCGCTTCCACTCGAGAATAAAGTCCACTTTTTGTCTTCCCTCTCAATCTCTCTCACCTTCCCTTTTGCTCGTTTTTCTTCGGTCCCGCTCCGTTTCAGAAGAGGCAGCTGCAAAAGCCACCACCAAGGCCCAGTAAAGGTAGGTAGGTTTGGCGTTTATCCAGCGTGTATTCCAAGGAGCTGACCCTCTCAAAGCTACCTACAGCATTCAACATGGCCTCAGAAGCAAAACCTCCTATCCTCGCTGCCCCGCTTGAGATCCGACTCGAGATATACCGCTACGCGTGGACGATCACGTTCATCGATGCCGAAAGACGTTTTGAGAAGGCTCTCGAACAATACAGGAATGGCCGGTATAATCTATATCCAGATCCCTGGGAGATCTACGACTTTAAGCTCCGGGTCGGACAACTTCATGCGCTGGTCTCTATCTGTCGACAGATCCGAGACGAGGTCCTTTCGGAATACTTTCACCGAACTCAAGTTTACAACCGGCACGATTTCAACCCCATGCTTGAAGAGGTAGTTGTACCTTACGAAGTGCAACACATCCAGTCCTCTCTTCTATTTGCGTCCTATACTCAGCACGTCAGTCTTCGTTGGACTCCAGGTGGATTTGACGCCATGACCAGCACCCTGGACTGGCTGTTGCAGCTGAAGCAACTCAAGACTCTCGAGCTGGTGATCATGGATTCGTGTCCGCACAGTATGGAGTCAGCTCTCGACAGGTATTTTGACTCCAGTCTCTTTCAGAGACTCACAACCTTGCGCAACCTGGAGAAGATTGTTGTCAAACTCCGTTTCTGGGAGCAGCTGGAATCTGATGGGGATATTTGGGAACGTGAAGTGGAAAGAACACCTCGGTTACAGAAGATCAAAGAAATTCTCTCGGAGTCGGTGCGAGAGGACCTCAGACAGGTATGTTGTACTCCCATGAGGGGGTTTTCCCTCGATTTTTCTCCCGCTTTCTTGAAGACACATAAACGCTGACTGACAATCTCATGCGTTCATATCATTCAGCCAGAGCAACAGCCGGCCTACGTATTTGAGCAGCACATCGGTTACCGTGCCGTCTGGCCCGACTGGCCTTTGTCGTATAGGATTTGATGCAATCCTCAGGTGCTTCATTTCCTTCGGCTTTTCTTGCGGATGAGGGTTGAATTTGCGAAGTTTTCTCGACAAGGTGTTCTGGGGGAGGTAATGGGTTTCCTAATTAGCACGCGTGTGAGCACTTAACCTTCCGTATTTCTCACTCTTCATTTCAAAATGTCTTCCTCGTTCTTACACAGTCCACTATGGCGATCCGATCGTTTGTCGGTGCATAGGTATGCAGGTCGTCCCCTTCTGGTCGCTCAGAGAGACCAGACTGTCGTGTGGTGATCTTGAGCCAATCCGTTAGACGCATATTTGAATTTTCTTGTTGCGTGAGTCAGTTGGCTGGTTTTCCTCGTCGTGCCGTCGCTACTTCGTTGTGGTTATCGAGTGATGAACGTCTCAAGTTCTCAACGGAGGTTGTCGTTGGGGTTACCTCCAAGAGGACCCGAGGCTAAGGGTTAGGGTTCAGCGTACAATGTAGGTGAACTGATAAGCCGATAACGAGACATGGCTGGTGGGTGACGAGCACATTGACGGTTTGAGTTGCTAACATCATCGATATTCCTCTTGTGACAGTCGGAAGGTGCACCTCACTCAAATTTTCCTCAACTTACTTGTAGTATTTCGACCTGGCCAGCTGGCGTGGAAAGCCATTTTCCCTTTCTCCAATCAAAGCCGTCAATCAAGCACGTGCATTTTCCCACCACCCACGTTCACTTCGTCTCGAGCCTCGAGGATGACATGGACCTTTCTAGGCGGATATCGTCTTCCATTTACTTCCTCTTCAACCAGCCTCACCCTGAAGCCTAGTTGTAGCAAGTCGGCCTACCAAAATCCAATCTCCGCTGTGAAGCACAAGCTGACAAAAAATCCAGATGTTGCTGGAATGTCACACGAACGACCATCACCAAGGATCATTCAACCAAACGACATAACCAAGGCCGTAGCCAGGCTCTCATTTCGGGACATCATCTCTGATCATATCTATGCATTACACTGGATACTACACCTCCCCGTTGGCTTCTGTTGCTCATCCTACTCTGGCTTCTGGCCATAAACAACCTTGAAGTTGTAGTATCCATGCACGTCCTTCCTCCTGAGCTGCTGACGCAGATGAGCGGCATACACAGCAATTTCCTCTTGCGACCAGCCCATGATGTTACCGAACATGAATTGCACGATACCCTCAACATCAGTCGTCATCGTCGCATAGGCGTAAAGGCCAATTTCTTTCATCCTCTTGTCTGAGGACCAGGGCGAGACGGGCATCTTCAACTTCAGTTAGAGGCGGGGAGAAGGGGGAGGAGGAGGAGGAATGGGAATAACCTACCTTGAACTTCTTGACCGTTATATTCTCAAAGCCTGCCTCCTTCATCGCATCCTCCATTGTCGTAAAATCGGCGCTCCTGGACATCCGGTTGACCCGGTTACCAGCTGCCTCGAACATTTTACCATACTGATCCAACGGACTATTCTCCTCGACAGATCCGTCGTCAGACGCAACCATAACTGAGACATCAACCTGCTCGAACCAACCACCGGGCTTGCAGCACCGGAACGCTTGACTATAAATGTGGGTAAAGCTTTCGAAAGCGCCGTTTAGTAACTGCATATGGATGTAATCGAAATGGTCATCCCTAAAGGTCCATTCCTTGGTGGCATCGTCGATCTCGAAGCGGAGGTTAGGGGGCACCCAGCTGGGCTGCACAGGAGAGATGTCGGTACCAACTACGGTGCAGTTGGTATACTTATCGGCGAAGTCGATTGCCCACAATCCCGAACCCGTACCAATATCGACGGCGTTCTCAATGTTTTCGCTGATAGGCGCCCGATGCAGCTTTCCTTCAAGCATCATATCCATGGCATGGTAGAAAATGTCCAAGGCCTCGAGGTGCTTCGGGTCATTGGGAGCCCAGTATTCTTCATCCATCACGGAATGGCTGTGATAGGTTCGGCCATTGATATTGCGGTAGTTGAGAATGCTGGACGAAATGGAAGCGGTCGAGCTCTCGATCTCGCTACCAAGAGTTGAGTCTCCATCAGTGTCGTCCGCGGGCAGTCCTTGTTGAAGCCAATGAGCTCCGAGGAGAGCACCAGATGCATCCACGGGGGTACTCATGATCGAAAGAGAAGCGTTTCTCGGGGGAAAAAGGACCATTGACGACAAAAGTTGAGAGAAAGATAGGAGGCCATGAAAGTACCTACATGTGAAGCAACTTCACTGCGGCCTGGCATCCTTTTGAATTCGCAGGTCCCCCGCTCCGCTCACAGGGGCTCCGAGACCCTAAGCCTATCTAGGAAGTCGTCACACACCGACGTGTCCGATCTTCTCCTGCCAGGTGCAAATCCCTGATGCAGAGGCACTATTGACAACGGCTCGCAGTCCGGAGCCGCCCACGGGTTAGCCTCCTGGGCTGTCACACGTAGAAGGGCTCAAAAGATTTCCCAAACGCCTAACTACCGAGACTCCGCAGCGTACCATCCAGGGAGCCAGGCTCGCCTGGGTATAACTCCGAACATCCAAACAACGGATTTAACATCCACAAAGCGGCCACTCCCGGAATAGTGGATTACCATATTGCCCTAGAGGGTTCGGACAAATACATCTATTCAAAATGCCAGTCCGGTTTGACACAGCCGTGGGCCAAAGAGGCCGAAGGCCCAGGCTCGGCTGAATTAAGCTCGTAGGGCTTATACTCAAAAACTCAGACCAGTACGCATTCTATCGACTAACAGCTCACTACGTCGGTTTGGGAAAGCGCCAAGTACCCTCCTCCGTATCCCAGAGCATTAACTTGCTGGATACAAAGATCCGGTTGAGATGGACATCCCCGACTCGTACTATCCGTAACGATCAAATCCGGCTAGTCACTAGGTATAGAATTTGAGTTGTCCGCCTCTTCAAACTCAACATATTACTTGCGACTCTCCCCGTGCTACATCAGACTTCGTGGCGACGACCTCGGCCGCTTGGGATTGTCAGAGGACTTTGGCGGTCGCCCACCTGCGCCCACGCAGACTCAGATTCCACTCATCAAGAAATGGCTGGCCCAGTGTTCTGGAGAACATGGGGTTGACTGCGACACCTCGCTGTTCCGACCATCTCGGTCAAAGTCACTCGTGGTCATTGAGTGAAGCATGGCTGCTTGGTTGATTTGCCCCCCCTCAAACCCCCCGCCGGTATTTTGCTCTGAGCTATATATGGGGACAGGCAACTACCTTCGAAACTGTCCTGGATAACGTCGACTCCTTGAGACGAGGAGGGGAGATCAACGCAGTGAGGCATCTGCTCCCAAGGACTATCACCGACGCCATGGACCTGCTCATCGCCCTTGGTGAGCAATATCTCTGGTGTGACAGGTTCTGCATCGTCCAGAACGACCCCAAGGAAAAGCATTCGCTCATTTCCCGCATGGACGAGGTATACGCCTCCGCGTACGTTGTTATCCTGGCGAGAAGTGGCTCTAACGCCGAAAGGCTGGACTGTTCGCCGAGCGCCACCCGTGGCATACAGAAGAGCGGATTTCAGACAACCTGAGGCTGATCGCCCTCCCCCTTTCTGATAAGGAAGAAGAATACGGCATGGCGCCGCTCGAAGGTCGCGGCTGGCCCCTCCAAGAAAAGTTACTAGCTCGACGACGGATCATTTTCAGCCGTGGCCTGGTTTCGTTCGAATGTGACCGGGCCAGGTATAATGCTGCCTTCTACGACGGACCTGTCTGCGATTCTGGAATAAGAGAAATTCATGAGACTCGGTATACTTGGACAAGACCGCCATCGGATGGCTCGTATAAATCACTGGTGCAAGATGCGTTAGTACGACTACTTGCGGGAGTACACGAGACGGGCGCTGAGTTTCCCGTCGGATTCCATTAATGCCTTTCAGAGACTTCTTCAATGCTTCGCGTCGCTTTTGCGGTCGGAAATCTACTACGGTCTGCCGACGGCCTTTTTCGACAGTGCTTTGATCTGGATGACGGAAGAGCATGAGAGTGTCTGCTGCGGTACGTTTCCGACGTGGTGCTGGGCTGCTTAGTCGGGCGCCAAACTCAGCAGCGTTTTTGATGATGAGATGTTTCGGTTTTGGATCGTTTGGGATTGTGATAACATGAATGAAGGGGTCACAAGGCCACTTCGAGGAGGGGTAGAGTACTGTCCAGATGAGCTGGATGCAGGTAGCTCCTCTGTGCGTGGCGACGACAAGATCATGGGCCGTGTTTCCGGAATTTCGTCGAACAAGTCACCAGAAGCCGGAGGAGATGGTTTTGATACGTGGCCCAGCAGACTGCAGTCCGAGTTTCAACAGTATTGTGGAGGCGGCGACGGCATCCTAAAACGCCATATCACTTCAGTAGCTCAGGACCCTGCATCGAATACCATCCCCCTCAAGATGGGCACTCTACGATTTTATACTCTCGGCGCTTCTTTCGAATTCTCACCTTGGGAGGAGCAATACTACTCGACGACGCCCCAGCGACCCGACCCATCTGGACATGTCAAAGATAACTCGCATTACTACATTTTCCGGGACAGGTACGGCATTCCCTGTGGCGCCTTCTTCGACGACACGAACCGTGCCGACTGCCTAGATAACTTGAGGGGAAAGCAAGATCTGGTTGTGCTGGCTGAGACTGCGGAGGTCTTGGACTTGCACGCTCTGATTGAAGAACGAACTTACATCGAGAGGTTAAGGAACGAGACGGGGATCGAATGCGCTCCGTCGGGGGCTGACCGGTTTGGCATGTTCGTGGCGATTGTGGTTCAGTGGATTGATGGCGTGGCCTACAGGAAGTCGTCCCAGGTTGCGTTTATTTGTCGGGTGGCGATGGAGGCTGCGTTGGACGACGGTCCGGCTTGGAGAGAGGTCGTTCTGAGGTAGGAAACTGGAGGTATGCGGGTTGTGAGGGGGGAGGGGAAGAAGGATGCTTGGTGTGATATGATATGCGTGGCCGAAGGGTCGGAGGTCCGAAAAGGGGTAAAGTGGGCTCAAGCGGGAAAGATGTTTCCCAGTTTTGCAACCTCACCACAACGTCCACTGGCCAAGTAATGCACGACTACGGCCAGATAACGGAGTCTGTTGCATAACTCCGATGCAAAGGTGTGGAAAACTGTAGGAGCAACCTTCTGCATCACCGAAGATGCATAACGACATGTCCGGAAGCCAAAAAAAAAGAGCTTTGCCGTACCGACGCCGACAGGACCGACGCCCGCGAGCAGTACGAGTTGAAGCATGATCGGGCATAGCCAACGGAAAAATAACGCAGCACGATAGCAGATTACGGGTATTTATTCCCTCCGCTGGCCATTATCCTCTCTTCTCTTCCCTTCTTTCCTTTCACACCTTCACAGTCAAACACAATCCACTTCATTCCGAACATCACCTACCCACATTGACTACCTCTACCAATCCCAAAGTTCACTTTATCACATCACAAACGACCAGACGATCAACAACAACAACGAAACTCGACTTCCAACAATGAAGCTCGACACATTCGTCATTCCTGTGCTGGCAGCCGCTGCCACACTAGGCGGATACGCACTGCCGGCTCAAAAACATTCTATTTCGGTAACTGGCGGATTGTTGAAGGCTTCGAACCTGTCAAATGGCCTGCCAGGAGATTCACAGGCAAAACAGCGGAGGTATTGGGACCGGGGCAATTTCACAAGGCCGGATTGGCCTGAGTGCCCCGAGTTCAACAAGGGGAGCTTCGACATTAAGTATCCTAAACTGTACCCAACCAGTGCCGCATGGGACGGCAACAACTGCGTGCTACTCGTTGGTTCACAGGTGACGCCCGAGGTAATTGTCTACGACCCCTACAACGACCACGTCGTCCGCGTCGTCGAGATCCCAGACATCGCCCGCAACACAGATTACTACATCGCAAGCGTCCACTGGGACTGGTACACGGGCCTCTGGACCTTTCTCGCCACCAGCCGCCGCGCGGAGGAGACCCACGGAACCGACGTCTGGGGCAACAACTTTGTCATCAAGTACGACGTTTACAAGAACGCATTTGTCTGGAAGGCCGACCTGGGAATCGCAACCAGCCACGGCAAGTTCGGCAGCTTCTACGGCCTCGAGACCGACTTCCAAGGCAACACCTACGTCGCCGGCACCTACCGTAGCACCATCATCCGCATCCTCCCCGACGGCCAGTTCCCGAAGTTTTGGTGGTTGGAACACGCAGACCATCTAGATCAGGGCATCCGCGGCCTAGCCGCCGTCCACGACTACACCCGGCTCCTCACCCACAACGGGGAGGGCCTCATCGGCGCCTTGGACATGAGCCAGGAGTTCGGCGAGTGGCAGCCCGACTGGCTGGTCGACACGAACATGAAGATCGCCGACGTCCAGGGCATCATGCTTCCACAAAAGTACACGGACCAAATTTGCCTGTTGACCTCCCCCTCACAGGGCGTCCAGGTCGTCCAGGCCATGGGATGGCTGTGGCAGACGGAAGACAACGACCGTCATGCGGTTCAGCACACCTTTACCGTGATCCCTCCGCCGGCTGCCATCACAGCCGAGAATGGATATCCCTACGACACGGTGCAGGTCGGGTCTAACAGTATTTTCATGCTGTTTCAGTACAAGGTCGGGCACAAGAATGGGGACGAGAATGTCTGGCATTTTGAGGATATCACGCAGGCGATTGAGCAGAGTTTGGCCCTGAAGCATAGCCCTAATGGGTTCACGGGCTGGAATGATCCGAATATTTGGCCGGATGCTGATGAGATTCGTTTGCGAAAGGACCTGCCAGAAGGATGGCATTTGAGTCGTGGAACGGAGTAATTAAACTTGGGGGATAAGTGAATCAACCGCTCAATGGGCTCCAGGTGACGAGCGAGGTATCGGAGTTGGACAGAGATGGACAGGGCTGCCAGTTTGGAGTAGCATTTTGCTTGTCATGATATTTGGAAACAGAAGAGAAGGAGTTTGATATTGCTTTCACACCACAAGGATGGAACAAGTTGGTGTTATACGATGATTACAAATCCAGGTTTCTCACAAACACGTTCCAATCTAATTGTGTCGTATACTACGATGGTTAATGGGCATGTTTGTTCTTTGGTGATCAATCTCTCGACATCGGGCATGGTTTCCACGGAAATCTTGAACCCAAATTATACAGCCCAAGTTTCGTACGTTTCTACCAAACACACAGAGGAGGATGAGACACCTGTAGGCACTGCACTTCAAGCTATAAGGGCCKCGMGGCCCTTCTCGTGGTCGGATCTCTAGTTCCCCCCCCATCTTTATACCGCCTGTTCATCCTATATAACACGATTCATTTGATATGACACTCCAGGTTTACAGGTCGCCTGGGGCAGCTTTCGATATGGCCTTGGAACCTTGGAACCTGGGAGCTCTGGTGCTCTTGAGGTTATTCCCATTCACTCTCCTTTCCTGTCTACAACCTTGGGAACCGCATCCACGCCTCCATTCACTGTCCTTTTCTGTCTGCAACCTTGGGCACCGCAGCCACATCTCCCATTCACCTGATCGTCTTCCAGAGACCTATTTAATTCCAACCTCCTGCAGGCAGTCCCTTTCTCCTCCCTTTCCAAACCTCGGTCGTTACCAATCGTCGTCTTTTGGTCTCCCTCTGTGACCTCACCAGAGCAGGCCGATACTCTTGAATCTACCCTCTTCCGCGACCCTCCCTCTTTGCCTTTCGATTTCAACATGCCAGTTGAGACAAGAAAGGCCAAAGCCGTAAGGCTCGCCCGGGATGTAGCAGAACGTAAGATTGGTACGCTTACCCCTCTATCCCCTATTGTACCCTTCTATTGGCTTGCTAACTATTTAATGTGTACTTCTCGTGAATAGAAGCCTAATTACAATATTTACTTCTCCTCCGCCTACTTATAAAGATTAGACTGATGATCTATAAGGAGGCCTGGACAACCGTTAGGGCTTAGGAGTATAACGTAGAAGCTTAATGCGAGGGGAAACCAATTGGGGATTATATAAAGCTAATTCATGCTTTAATCTCCGTTTGCCGACTTATACGATACGAGGTTCTCCCCGAATATTTCGCTCGGATGCAGGCCTACGTTATTTACGCCGACGGCTAGCCTTTCCCTAGCGATGGTATCTATTACTGCGGGAGGGATGTGCGAGTCCTTGCTGCTATATAGTATATAAAGCGCTCCAACCTCTTTATAGCGTATTTTAAATACGTTCGTTTGTATTGGCTCGCCGAAAGTAATTCGATAGATTGGCTTTTCTGGTGGGATATAAGTAATCCCGACTATAAAGAGAAGAAGGAAGCCCGGTCTACTATGTTTGAGTACGCCTGGTTCGTTAATTTTGAGTAGGTAGAAAGAGCATTGTGCTAAGTGCCTACCTTGAAGTGGCTCGTTGGCTTGAAAAGCCTGTAGACGTTGGAAATTGCCTTCATTGACACTAGACGCCGGATGGGTAACGATCCTGCCGTATACTTCGGCCCCAATAGTGTGGTATAGCGAGAGCTATTGAAATTACCCAAGGTAGAGCGTATCTCCTTCCTAGTCTACGCCCTACGCCCGTATAAATAGAAGGGTTTGGGAAAGTTTGTAGGCCGTAAGGAGATACTTGAGGAGGGTCTCTTGAAGGATTCCGTTGCAAAGGTACGTTCGAGTATGGTTTTGAAATAGACTTCGGAACCTCGCTTTATTCGCTAATTCTAAGCATATTTATTGATTTCCTCTCGAACGAATCACAGAGATTAGGCTAACGAAATAAATTATATAGAAGGAAGGCAAGCCGTATAGGATCGATATTTATATTAGTGCGGTCGGAGACGTGGATTCTCTTCCCAAGTCGTTTGAGGTTCGTCATCCGGTTGCCTACGACTTCCCTTTTGGCGGGACTTATCTTCGTTTATGGACATAATGCTAATCGCTTCCTTCCTTCTTTGCTAGATCTCGTAAAAGGCTGCCCCTCAACATTTCTTTCCCATTCATGTACTCTAGCTGTAGCGTAGATACCGAAAAAGTCTTCTGCATATACCCCCTGGCCAGTGCCAGTCACTTGAAGACACAGCATCGCCTTCAAAACCTCACCTTCTGAAGCTAAGAAGATGTTCCTGAGCTCCTGATACAACTATTCAAGTGATCTGACAGTGTCCTTGGGTGAAAATGGTTACGGCGACCCTGAGTGTAGGCAAGTCTTACCCGTGACGCGAGCACCTACTCGGCAACGGAGTAGTGGCGCTCTTTCCATTCCATAACTTCGTACATCCACATTGGGTAAGGACTGCTCTCTAAATTCCTCCTTAAGAACTTGACTGCCCCTTTTCATCGCCCTCCGATGTTCTCCTCCGATTCTTCTTTCTGCCAGCTTGCCTCATCACCTCTTCTTCTTCTTCTTCTTCTTCTTCCTCCATATTAGCTTTCTGGCACCGACTTTACATCCCAATATTCTTCTCTTGCCATCACACAAAGCATTTCATTTTGGTAGCCACTCACAAACATCTTTCGGTACTCTGCCAGGTCGTTCCGAGAATGGGGACGGGTTCTAATAGCTCTCTCAGTAATTGATACTTAGAACGCACGTCTTGCTCTCTCCTTTTCCATCCAAGAACGCATCTTGGACGTCCTCAACGGCGCTACGTCCCATCTATATGACTAACTGGAAGTATATCTACCAGATTAGTCCTCCGGGATGAAATGTTTTGTCGGGATGAGAACGGATCCTTGGGTATTTGCAGCATTACGCTTATCCACCCAGGTGTATTACACGTTAAAACGGCCCCATTTCTTGAATGACTTGTCTGCGTGGAAGCTTTTACCTGATTAAAGGCAGGTGAGCACATTATTTTCGAGTTCACATCGTACATTCATGCAGTTAATAAATACTCAACGCAGTACCTCTCTCATGATGGAGTCCATTCTCACGTCTCCTAAAATTTTCTCCTTCCCTGCCGAGACCAGGCTCCAAATCTACCGCGAAGCATGGACCGTCAATGAGGAGGACTACTGGATCAACAGAAGCTTTCCGGCTTTGTTCAGATGCGCAGACTACTTCAAGGCTCAGCAAAAAGCACTCTGCAAACTACAATTGCTATCCCGCGAAATCAGAAACGAGGTCATTGCAGAGTATTTCCCCCGAGCCCAATACAACCTGTGGTACGATTGGCATCCGAGCCTTTTCCATCCGCCCGAGTGGCTCGAAGTCAACCACGGAAGCGTAACGCGATTTATTCAAGGAACATCCTCCCTCAGAATGCACGCCCAAGACGTCAGGCTGCAATGGAACGCTCACCGCGAGAACATGGGCATGGAAGGAAGGGAGGGGAAATTGTCGGAAAGCTTGGACTGGCTCCTGAGCTTGCGCCAGCTCAAGACACTCGAGTTATCCATTGACGTAGACAGATGGTGGGACCTGGAGCGGCGTGAGCAACCTCCTGTGACTGTTGCTGGAGAGATCAGGGGCACCCAACAGCCGGACTGGGACGATTACTTCAGCGGCCCGCGCTTTCAAAAGCTCTCGCGGTTGCGTAACCTGGAGAAGGCCAGTATCGACATCTATTACAGGGGGGTCAAGATGGAGGAGTGGGAGCATGAGGGTCGATTGGCGGAAATCAAGGGACAACTATTTCAACCGGCCTTGAGGATCCCAAGTCAGGTACGTTCCTCCAGATTGTCTTCCTTCCCCTGAAAAGGGAAACCATGGCTGACGAAAGAATGCTTCCATATTTGATAGGCAAAGGAACGGCGCTGGTACTCAGTCGAGCAGTCCATCAACGCCCTTAGCTACTACAATTGGCCTTATACCATACCTACCTCTAATCATCAAAGGCCCGGTGTTTGACGTAAAGGTCGTTAATAAGAGTAACAACAGCGTCGGAAGCGCTTGGAGCGATTACGAATGGAAAATCACTTCGCCTGCTTCGCTGGGTGGGAATCATGTTGATATTCCCCGGATTTGTTGCTCGACGAGAAACAACAACAGCAACAACAACCAGGAAGCACAACCACGCACGACTTGCTGGCGTTGCTTTTAAGAAGAGGCATAGCCGAGAACTCCCCTGATAGTCTGCTGGATATACTGCTGGGGAGAACTCGGGGCAAAGTGGCGGCGCTTTTGAAGAAGGCGGAAGTGGAAGCGTCGTTGCTGCCTCGGGCTCGGACCGAAGTGGGGTGTGATTTTTTGTTACTGCGCCCGGTTGAAGAGGGTGTTGGTGGTGTGACGGTGTACGAACGGGTTACTTCTTGTAAGGGGGTTATGTTTTTGGATAACATGAAGGAGGCGGGAGGGGTTCGGATGGAGGAGGTTGATCGGTTACTTGGAGTTAGGATGATGGAGGTGGTGATACGTTGATGTGTGAGGAGGAGTTCAGCATGGCGTTGTGGGTTATGTTGTGAGACTCATCTTGAAGATGCCAGATTGTTCGTTAAAAAATAAAGAGGTATGGCTGGAGGGATAATGCGATATATGCCTAACACCATGCTTCAATTCAAAGGAATGTTGGATTCCCTAAACACGGTTCACTCCCGAGGCTGGTAACACTGGATAGGGAACTAGAGGCTGGAAGAACAGCTGCAGGAAAGGCGAAAGTTTGGATGAGGAATGAGACTCGCTAATCGCTATAAGAGTGATTACACACGGTGTTGTTGAAATTAGTCCCAGATAGGGTGTGGAATTCAATCCGCTAACGTCTCTGGGAGGTACCTCGCCGACTTAGGTGAATTACTGAAACGGCAAGTTCATACATGGCCTCGGCTTGAGGCCGTTTTGTTTTCAGGCGGCTTCATTTATATCAAGTGGATGTTGTTTTAGTTGCTTGATACAGTTCTGAGTTACTATAACGTGATGTTGACCGATCTAGAGCCGAGAAATGGCGATTTGGACCGTAGGCCTTCGGCACGTAGGTGTAAGGAGGGAATATTCAATACTCATGCACCACTTCCACTAAACTGGAGTGGATCTTTGACAACTGATATCTGGGATAGATTGAACTTGTGGTTTTATGTGAGCACAATTTTGCATAGGTGGTTCCCAAACTTTCTCGGTTATACGCAGCCAAAACGTTATCCCACACTTGCCCGTCCTCCTTTTGCCCTTTGCTATAAACATGGGTAGTATTATCCAATGTGAGGAACATACCGTGACCACTCAGGCACTGAGTATGCCGAATCCGGTAGATGAGCCAGGTTGATAAAGGAGATGACGACCAAGTAAATCCGCGCAAAGATATAAAGTATGCCAAAAAGGAAGATTGATATGTCGAAAGTATGTTTGAAAACGAGGCCAATGAAGGCTAGTATTAACATGATAGGTACCTCCAGTGCATCTATGGCTAGCGATACCCACTCCCTAAGATAACTGGACCAAACAGTTTCCATAGACTTAGCGAGTCTCTTTGGAAAGGGAACTTTCCAGCCTGGGCAGAGGGATTTGTGCAGATATTTGAAGAGCGCATAATCTTGGACTGTGAGGACAAAGATGTGATTAATACTATCGAGAGAGAGCTAGAACAAAGAAGGAAAAGAAATGTGGAGGGCTAAAATATAGGAAGGGTGTGAGGGCATGGGCCTACACGATAAGGGGGTAGGTATAAGACCCACCCGACAACACGCCCCCGTAGCCCGAAATAGCTTTTAGGGACATTATAAGTAAACAAACAATAAAACTATGGTGTTGAGACTCTTTGGTCTTTAGATCTTTGCCCTATCCCTAGGGAACCTTCTTCTCTTCCAATCCCAGTATTGTAACGAATTTGGTATATTTATCCGCCTTTAAAGGCTTCGTTAAACTATTTATAATTATTTCCTCTCCCTTAATATGTATAATATCGAATTCCTTCGCTTCGACGTTCTTAATAATTTATTTAAAACGTATATCTATATACCGGTTTCTTCCGGGTACTTTACGATTTAAATGTTATAGGATTACCTGTAACTGCCTATCACATACACGGCTCCTACTATAGGTAGTCGAGCCTCGTGCCGTATTATTACTACTATTAGCCAATAGCACATCACGTATATATATACGTACGCGGTCTAAGCTCTGGGTATAGCCTTCGTACTATACCCTATATCGCTAGACCTACGTACACCTCTCTTTCCCTCTCTTTATACAACTATATATATCCAACTTACCCCTTACCTTTAACCTTGCCCCGTAATAGTTAATTATACCTACTATTACGCTACGAGTATATAACCTTATTTATTTTAATTACCGCCGTCGTAAGAATCTCTAATACACTTACAATTATTTCTCGTACTACAATAGTCCTAATTATATTACACCGCTAAGTTCGACTTTAAATTAATATTATTATATTGTACTATAATATTCCAACGCCTATAAGGTAGTACGCCTACCTAATTATAAGGTAGCCCCCCATCTTTTATTAATCGAATTAATTAATATCGTCCGTTACTAATATAAATATTACTATTTCTATTATCGATTTAATTGTCGACCCCGCTAATAAATAATTCTTCGAAAATATTATAGAATCCTTTAATAATAGCCCTAATCCCGGCGCCGTAATTAAATAAAGTATTACGGGGCGAGAGGGCACCGTTGGGGGTAGGGTAAGATATGCGTTGTTGTACGAAGGAGGAGAAAGGGAAGTGTGCGTAGAGGACTGGCTATATAGGCGAGAGCTTAGACAGGCTAGTCCGTGCGCGCGTACATAAGACTGTACGTAACAGAGCATATGATTAGTACGAGTGTATAGCTCTAAGCTATAGTACGAAGTATTAGAATGGTATATATGCGGTTAGTGTAATGTAATTATATTATAGGCTAGTTTTATAATATTATCCCCCCTTAAAAGAAGTTTGTAGAGTTGAAAAATCTATATATATGTATAATAATAGACCTATTCTTTTATAAATTATTATAATTTACGAACTACGTTGGAGGTAGTTTTTCTAATTATATATCTATTAATTACCGTATTACTTTACTAAATACTAAATATAATTTATCTTCTATATTTTTATTGATTGCTATATCTATTATAAATGTTATAACTATGCTTAGGAGTAGCTTTATTATATTAATTACGGAGGCCGTCTTTTATTAAAAACGAGCGGAGCGGCGCCGAAGGGGCTCCGGTATTAGAGAGGGCGCTTAAGCGGTTAGAGAATCGGAGGCGAACCGGTAAAGGAAGCTTTAAACCTTTAATAGGATAGGCTTATCTGGGTTTTCGCGGTAGAATTATTATAGGTAGTATTCGTAATCGATAATATTATTAACGGGTTTTTAAGTAGGGTTGCCAATTTTCTACTTAATATAGTAATACTAATATAAATTGCTTTTAAATTAGGCGTAATCGATAAACTTCTTGAAATTCTATTCTTCGTATTCCTTTTAATTATTTATTCGGATTATTACCCTCCTATCGTTAATTTTGATATTAATTGAAGTATTTTGGCTAGGTAGTCCTTTACCGGACTACGGCTATACTATAGAAATATAGAAGATTGGTGAATATTTTATATTAATAGATAAGGCGAGGTAAACTATATAAAATTCGGTTCGGACGATTTTGAAGGGGCTTTCCTACCGGTGGGAGAATTTAGCGTATAGGCGATTATTAGCGAAGTTAATCGTATTTAGTAGGACTATATTATTAATATAATACTTAAACGAATCGATGCGTTTCTTATTAGTATTATTTTTATATTATATTTATATACGCCGTAATTATTAGATTATAAAGTCCTAGATCTTTTAAAAGCGATCCGTTAATTCGTTAGCTTTATAGTATTCTTTAAGCTAAGCCGGTAATAAATTTAGCGGCGGCGGGGTATAGGGTTTAATATTTATACGAAGGTAATAGCTATAATTAATAAAGAATAGTAAAATTCCTATTAATAATGAAATAGTATTATTACTAGTAAACTCCGTAAATACTAACTACTTTACCTAGTCCGTTTATACCTAATTAATATAGAATTTTAAGAATTATTCTATCTCTATATTAATACGTTCCGTCTAGGCGTTAGTCTATAGGTAAAAAGCGGAGGTTAATTTATAAATAACGGACAATCTTTTATAGAAGGTAGATTAGAAACGTAATATAAATTAGGTGCCTCTATCGGATAGGATACTATTTAGTAGGCTATAAATTGAATAAATATAATTGATAAAACGGTCGGCTAATTCCTCGGCCTCGAAGGTTATAGTCGTAATATAATAATATATTTTTATAAGGCGGTTAATAATAACGGTAACGTATTTAAAAGTTTAGCCTAAATAGGTATTCGCTAGTAATGGGGTAATATAATTAATAGAAATATCCTTCTAGGGTGCTAGAGAAACGGTTATAGGTTTAAAATAGCTAGTAAAGTTATATTTTAAAAATTTAATCTTCGCGTATAGGAGGCAACCTTTATAAAAAAGTCTTATATTATTATATATCCCCTCCTAATAGAAATTATATTATAAAAGTTCGTACGTAGCGTTACGGCCCGGGTAGCCCGCGCTGGGGGTATTATATTATCGGTTAATTAATTAGAGTTAGAGGTTTTTATCGTAAGGATCGATAATAACCTTATTTCGCTACTTCGTAATACTATTAATTATAACGACTGGGATCCAGTGCCATAGATCACATCCCATTCGTCTTATTGCAATACCTACAGGACCCACCGGTGCTATCGATACGCGCACCCTGATTGGCTGTACGGGCGGTATTGATATATACGCCTATTCAATTGGCACCGCGACCTACATGTCGCATTCACGTACATTATTAGATTAAATAAGGAAGGCGGTCGAGGTTGGCAGAATCTAAGCGCATCCTATATAAGGATACAACTCTAGAGCCTAAATTTCAACCTCTCCCTCTTTCCTTCTTTAGCTTTAATTATTTATTTTATTTATACCCAATTACGCAATACGGAACTATGTAAGCTGGTGTATCGTAATATTTAATTAAAGTTTATTTATATCCGTTTGGGAAGGTATTATAATATTCCAACTTAAATCCGGAACCCGATAAGTCGCTTCGTCGATTTTTAAACCCTAAACTTTATTACCTCGCCAATATTACGAATTTAAACCCGATTATCCTACCGATTACGACGAGAGTTAATTATTATAACTAATTCCGTTAAGGGCGCGCCTTCGGGCCGTCCTTTCGTCCCCAATAATAAATAATAAATTGAATAATCCTATACCGCTAGTTATAATAATAATAATTACTACTATAATAATGAGTCCTTATTTGAATAATAGGACGATATCGAGGAAGACCCTAATTGGGAGGACGAGGACGACGACGCCTCTTTCTGTATTAGAGCCGACGACGAGTCGTTCGACGAGTCGGTCGTAACCTCTACCCCTTCTAAGAAGCGTTATACCCTTAATAAATAACCCCGCTAAGGAGAATTATTTCTCTTTGATACTTTAAAAGAGATTTTTATAGAGTTCGTTAATTATATTAAATATAGTATAAAGTTCGCTCCCAAAATCAGTTCGCTTTTAAACCCTAATACGAATAATAATAAGAAGACTATAGATTTTAGCCCTAATATAGTCTATAAATATATACCCCTTTATAAATAGTATGCCGATAATGAAGTTGCCTATCGCTATATTCGCTTAAATTATAATAGTTTTAATTATATTTCTAATACTCGCTACGATAGTATTATAATTTATAATTCTTAAGTACGCTATATCTCTATCGACGCTAGGGAATTTAATAATAAAATAGTCGATTTATTAGTTAAATCCCTATTCCTTTTTATTACCTATTTAATAGGTAATAATTAATAATTTTAATAAGACTTTATTAATAACTTTGCCCTTTATATAAATAACTTTTACCTATTAATAAAGGTACACTATTACGTATTAAAGGTAAATAAAATTATTATAAACGGTACTAATTATACTAATTTTATTAATAATAATAATAAAAATAATAAAGGAAACTACATTATTAATTTTTATTCTATTATTTAATAAGGCTAATTTTCGTTGGCTATCCGAAATTAGAATAGCCCCTTAACCTTTTAGGAGTTTTTAACTCTAATTAATTAAGACCCTAATACTATATAAGGAGAAATTAATATTAGAATTTACACGTTAAAAACCTTTATTAGTATTATTAAAGACGTAGTATATACGCTTCGCTATATTTACGAAATTATTATTAAAATAGATAAGTAGGTTATATATTTCGCTTAAAAGGCTAAGGAGTATTAGGTTAATATCGATAATTATTTAGGTATTAGCAACGACGAATTAGAATTAACTAATCGGCTAATCGATTTAGAATAATAATTAGCGGCGGCCGACGCGGACAAAAATAATTTAAATAGGAAGGTTTATAATTTCTAGGTTAAGAACGGCAATCTTTATTATAAGTATAATAAATAAAGTAAGAAAATTAATAATACGATCGATATAATTATTAAAATTTGTAAGATATTAATATTAATTATAGAGGTTTACGCCCGTAATTAAATAGAAGGTATTAAGAAGGACTATATTAAAGATTTTAAAATTATATAAAGATAATACGATTTTAAGGTTTCGTATTTATAAGCCTAAATCGATAATTTAAATCGGTTATTAAACGTCGCTAATATAAGCGCAAAGGAAATAGCTACTATTAAGCCTAAAGCCATTAAATTAATTAAATCTAAACTTAAAGAGAGAATTACTTTTATTAAATCTATCGAATATTCTCCTAGCTTTATCCTTATAATTAATATTACCCATTATAATAATAAGGCTCCCAATCGTCGCCCTTCTAAGACCCTTAATGAAAACCGCCGCGATCGATATACCTTTTCTAAATTTACTTCCTACTATTTTGGAGCGGGCGGTAGCGACTTTAATAACGATAATAACGACGACGAATTAACCGATAATAATAACGATAATAATAATTATAACCCCCTTCGCAACCCGCATTATATTTTCCGTAATAATAATAAGTATTCCTATTGCGAAAAGAGCGGTACCCCTTTTAGTATAGTCTCTTTCGAAGGAGGTCGCTATTAAAGTAAAATAATTAACGTAAACGTCCCTACCTTTTCTAATAATAAAAATAATAAATTTAAATTCGATATATAATATTTCTAAATAATTAATCGTCTTCGTACGAATATTAATTACTTCGCTAATAACGAAGCTACTTTTAAAGAAATTATTTCCCGGTTTTCCGGATAAGTATTAAAGAACCTTTACCCTTTTATTTAGCCTAATACCGGTAAATTACGTATTAATACGGTCGAAGATTTTATAAATTACTTATAATTGAATTATTATAATTTTAATACCGACGAAAAAGTTCGCAAGGAGTACGAAAGTTTAATAATATATTATTCTAACCGTTTCCGCGATTTTAAAATAATTTTTATTCATTTTATTGGCTATTACGGTATTCTTAATTCTTAGTAGAAGTCCGAGCTCTATTGTAAGATTATTACCCGATTTCGTAATTATATTAAAGCTAATTACTATATTAATTATATTTATAATATTTACGTCGAATTTTTTTAAAATTTTAACGAAAGTTTCTATATAGGTTAATCCAACAATAAAGATAAGAAGGCTTCTATAAGTAAAGTATTCGGTAATTTTAAGAAGCTATTTAAAAATACCGCTTTCGGTCCCCCTTATAACCGCCTACCCGGTTTATCCTTCCTATATAAGAAACCGTCTAAGGAGGAAATTTATAAATTATAATAAGAGGGAAAGTATTTTATTTATTACGAACTTAATTATATAATACTTATTTACCCTTATTATAAGAAGTTTTTTAAAGCCTACGATATTAAAATTTACGCTATATACGCTAAGCTCCCTAATAAGGAGATCGAATTGAGCGAGGATGAAGGCGACGACGGCTATAAGATTAAAATTATCGTTAAGAAGGATTCGGATTCAAATTCGAAAAATTGAAACGCCCGGAGAAACTAATTTCTTATTTGGGCGAAGTATCGATATATATATTAATAAGAAAAATAAATAATATAAATAAATTTAATTTATAAAACTATTTGGGAAAGGGCCCGCCTTTTACTATTAAATATAGTATAATTTATAATAAATTATTTATTTTTATTTTCGACGTATTTATTAATACGGGAGTAGATATTTATATATTTTTAAATTAGAAATTCGCTAACAAATTAATTAAATACTTAAAATTAAATAGTAAAACCGACTTCCGGCTAGGGTACGTTCGGCTTTATAAGAATATTAAACCTAACGTTATTTCTTAAATTATAAAGGCGGCTATCCGGGTATAGGGTTATAAATTCTTAAATTAATAAATAGTTATTCTATTAATAATATTAAAGGATATAATATTAAGAAAACTATAGTTAAATAAAAATAAAGTCTTACTTAATTGTAGTAATAATTAGTTAATTTTCTTAGAGGATTTATTAAAAGCGTTGTTAAATAAAGATATTAATATTAGTAAACGACCGAAATTACTTTAAGACCCTTCCTTTAAAGAAAACGTAAAGTAAAGGGAGTATTTTATAAATATAGAGGATAAAAGGCAAGTAGATAGTACTTTATTATAAATTCGTTCGCTTAGGTAGGAAGCGGAGGAAGAAGTTAAAGAGTTGGATACCATTATTAAGGAACTATAAATTAAAATAGAGAAGGTTAGGAAGTAGAATAAGGTTGAAATAAAAGCGGTAAAGGAGACGATTATTAAATTAGAAAAGTAGAAGTAAGAATTCCTATCGGTAACCGAGGAGGAAATCTAAGGAAGGAAGTATATTGAAACCTCTAAAGGAATCCTTAATACTAATTAGAAATTAAAGGGTATTTATATAGCTAAATATTATAATTATAGAAATCCTTTAGCGTTAGTAGATATTAATTAAATAGAATAGGAACTTTTTAATAGTATTAAGTATAAATATATTTCGGAAGTAGAAATTATAGAATTAGAAATAGTTCGAGATTTATATAAATAGAATAAGGATTTATACTTCTATTATAATATTTAAGGCCTATATTATATAGAGCGAGCCTTCGGCTGGATTAAATAACGCCCTAGAGATTATACTTTAGTAAGCGCCGTAGTAATAAATTTCTATATTAAACGAGGAGAGACTATTGAAGAAATTAATTTTTACGAGATTAATAATATTATTAAGTTATTAAAAACTTTAAATATATTCTTAGAAGACAAAGAGGAGTATTAATAATTCGTTATAAATAAACTCCTTAAGAAATATTAAAACTATATTAACGTCTTTAATAAGAAGGATTTTAATATATTATTAGAATTTAAAGATAAAATTAATTATAAAATCGAATTCGAAGAAGGTAAATCTCCGTAGGACCTAAAATATAATTTATTATATAAAATAACTTTAGAGGAATTAGAAGAGTATAAGTAATATATTATTAATAACTTTTAAAAAAGATTTATCGAATTTAATTTAATATTATAGGCGGCGCCTATATTATTTGTATTGAAGGTTAATAGAGGTCTACGTTTTTATATAGATTATTAAAAGTTTAACGCCCTATTAAAAAAGGATTAGTATTTATTACCCCTAATTAACGAAATATTAGCGTAAATCGGTTAAGTAAAGGTCTTTACTAAAATTAATATCCGATAAGCGTTTTATTATATTCGAATATATTTAAATTATAAGGATTTAATAATATTCCGAATATAGTATAGAGTATATAAGTATAAGGTATTACCCTTCGGCCTTATAGGAGGATTTTCGTCGTTTTAGAGGTTTATTAACAAAGTTTTAATAAGCTACTTCAATAATTTCTATAACGCTTATATCGACGATATTTTAATTTATTCCGATAATTAGGAGGATTACGATAAATACGTTGATATAGTACTATAACGTTTCGAAGAAGCGGGGTTATAAATTGATATTAAGAAGTACGAGTTTAATATAATTAAGATTAAATTTTTAGGCTTTATTATTAATACCGACGGTATTGTAGTGGACTTAGAGAAGGTGGTAGTTGTAAAGGAATAGAAGGAATTAACTACTATAAAAAGCGTATAAGTTTTCTTAGGGTTTTGTAATTTCTATTGGAAGTTTATTAAAGATTTTAGCCGGATAGCGAAATTATTAACGAATTTAACGAAGAAGGACTTAACCTTTAAGTAGGACAATTATTATAAAGAGGCGTTCGATACCTTAAAAAGGAGCCTCCTTAGCGCGCCCGTCTTATATTATTTCGATTACGAGAGGGAAATACGAATCGAAATAAATGCTAATAATAGAGTTTATGCCGGTATAATAAGTTAATTCTAAGACGACGGCGATTAGTATCTAGTTATATTCTATTTAGAAACTATAAATTTAGTAGAATTTAATTACCCTATTTACAATAAGGAATTAATAATTGTAATAAGAGGGATCGAATAATAGCGACTCGAATTAAAAGGTATTAAACCCTTTATAATATTTATAGATTATTAAGCGTTTAAATACTTTAATATAAAGAGGGTACTAAATAGTAAATAAGTCTATTAATTTAAAATTCTATTAGAATATTAATTTTAAATAATTTATTACCCTAATAAAGAAAACGTTACTACTAATATTCTTTCCCGTAAGTTAGAAGATTTAAAGATTATTAAAGATAAGAAGGAAGATTAATTTATTTTATAAATATTTAAACCCGCCGATAATAAATTCTTTACCTTCGTTAGCAATAAATTAGTAGATATATTAATTAATTCGGAGGGGGAGGATAAATTAATTAATGTAGAAATCGCCGAATTAGAAATTAGTTATAATTTAATTAACGAAATAATTTAAGCCAACCGATTTATAGAATTATTATTAATTTATAGAAAAAAGGCAAAATAGGAGGGTTTACCCTTTATTATTAAGGATAGCCTATTAATTAAAAATTATAAATTAGTAGTCCCGGAAGACGGTAATTTACGAATTAGGTTTATTAAAGTAATTTATTATTTAATTACTTTAATATACCCGGGTAGAAATAAAATTAAACGAATAATTTATAAGCGGTATTAATAGGTAGGGTTGGCCATTAACGTAGACTATTATATTACTAATTATTAAACGTATAAAGTATTAAAGGCGTTTAAGGATAAAACGCTTAGATTAATATATTTAATTCCTCTAAAGGAAGATTATTAAATATAGAAGTTTCTAGTAATCGATTTTAAATTAATACTTAAAAATAAGTATAATTATAATATATTAATAGTTATTATAGACCGATTTATTAAAGTAAATTAGAGTATCCTTTATAAAAATATAGTTATTGCTAGAAATATTACTATCCTATACTACCGGGGCCTATATCGAATTTTCGGTTTTCTCGACGAGGTAATTAGCGATAGAGGCCCCCAATTCGTATTATAAATAATATAGGAAGTAGCCTCCTTACTAAATATTAAATAGAAATTGGCTACTTTTAATTACTTATAAACCGTTGGCTAAGTTAAGAATTTGTACTAGTATATCGATTAATAATTGAGACTTTATATTAATTATAATTAAGACGATTGGTTAGAGTTTATTTTAGCGCTAGATATAGCTTAGATAAACCTACCCTACGATAATCTAAACGGCCTTTCCCCTAGAAAGGTTATTATAGGTTTCCCTATATTTAGCGTACTAGATTGGGAAGACCGCGTTAAACTAAAACCTTTTAAAATTAAAATTAACTGATAAGAAGCCTATTAATTAATTAATCGATTGAAGACTTTCTATATAATTGTACGTTACGCTATTAATAAGGTTTAGTAATAGTAAATTATTTAAGCGAATAAATATAGAAGGGAATTAGACTTCGGCGTTAGAGACCGCGTCTTTATTATTAAAAGAGGATAAATTATAGATCGACCTAATAATAAATTTGATTAGCGATAAATATATATCCTTTATTAAATTAAAGTTATAAAAGGATATTCCTACAAATTAGAAGTCCTTAAAGGATAGAAGGGAATTACCGTCTATTATATTAATTATTTAAGGAAGTATATTAATAACCTAATATTTAGTTAAAGTAACGATAATTTAATTAGCGAACTAATCGGGGATTAAGAGGAATAGGAAATTTTAAAGGTAATTTTTTTAAAGGTTATTAAGGGAAAGTTAGAATACTAGGTAGAATAGAAGGGTTGGGACCCCGATTTAGAGTTCTAGCCGGTAAATAATTTTACTAACTCTATAAAGCTCTTAAAGGAATATTACGACGCGAACCCTACGATATTAGGACCCCCTAAACGATTAGTATAATAGTTAGCGGGTAATAAATTAAATTATAACGATAATAATATATTAGTAGAAGGATTACGAATCGGTTTGAGGAGGAGAGCGATAGTAAGGAAGAAGTAGGAAGGACGTTGGAGGAAGTATTCGAATTATATTTATATTAAAATTTTTCTTTTTTATTCTTAAGGCTCTAGGGCTAAGCTTCAACCCGGGGGGGAAGGTAGTATAACGATTAGGATTTAGTACTATGGATTATATCCTATTCGTTTTATTACAATACTTATAGGACCTACCGGTACTATCGATATACGTACCTTAATTAGCTATACGGGCGGTATTAATATATACGCCTATTTAATTGGCACCGCGACCTATATATCGCATTTATGTACATTATTAGATTAGATAAGGAAGGCGGTCGAGGTTGGTAGAATTTAAGCGCATCCTATATAAGGATGCAACTCTAGAGCCCAAATCTCAACCTCTCCCTCTTTCCTTCTTTAACTTTAATTATTTATTTCATTTGTACCCAACTACGCGATACGGAACTACGTGAGCTGGTGCATCGTAATATTAATTATATAATATTCTAAAAAGGTTTTATAAAAGACTTTTTTAATAATTAATGGTTATTACCGATAGGATTCGTCTATTAGGTAAGAGATTAACTCTTATAAGAAAACGGACGTTTTATAACTAATATAGATTAAATCGTCGGTAGATTTAGTATCGAAGTCCTTTTAGCCTAGTAAATAAAGCGAGAAGCCGGCGGCGGGGTCGTCGGATTCGAAATAACTTTCTTTAAACTAAGAGGGGTTAAATAAAGCTCTTTTATAGGTAATTAAACGGTTATCCTCCTCGCCGTTAGGGCGGTCGTTAGATTTATAATTTAGGGCGTCCGGTCGTAAGTTTTTAAAACCGGGGGTATATTTAATTAGGAAGTTAAAGCGAGATAGGAATTAGGATTAGCGTATATATTGCTAGGTAAATTACTTATTAGTTATAAAGGTTTGTAAATTCTTATAATCGGTTAGGATATTAAACGGCTGCTAGGCTCCCTCGAACTTTAACTTCTATTCCTCTAGGGCTTTAATAATAATTAGCAATTCTTTATTATAAATATTATAATTGTACTCCTATAAGGTGTATTTGGCCAAGAAGTAAGTTACGGGGTAGAGAATGCCGTCGTTACCGTACTATAAGAGGGTATTGCCGGCGGCCTAATTAGAAGTATTTATTTCAACGACGGTCTTCTTAGTCTAATCGTAGATCTTTAGAATGGGGCCTTTAGTAAAGGCCTTCTTAAGGGATTTAAATACTTTTTAATAGCTACTATTCTAAGTCTAAATTATATTTTTCTTTGTAAATTTATAAAGTAGGGTTGCTATAGTCGAAAAGTCTTTAATAAATCGTCGGTAGAAGTTTATAAAGCTTAAGAAGGATTATAAAGACTTCTTTAATTCTAAGGCCTACTACTCGGTAATTGCTTTAACTTTCTTTAAATTTATTTCGATGCCGCCCGGGGTGATAATAAGGCTTAGATATTTCGTATATATTGTATAGAATTTATATTTATTAATATTAATATTAAGGCTTGCTTTAGCGAATCGGTCGAGGACGTTGTTAATATACCGTTTGTAGTTTCGTACGTTGTTCGAGTAAATAAGGACGTCGTCGAAATATACAATTGTATAGACGTCGAGAATATTATAAAGAATATTATTAATATAGTTCTAGAAAGCCCCGGGGGCGCTTTATAAGTTAAAAAGGATAATTAGGGATTTAAATAGGCTAAACCGTATTATAAAGGCGGTTAGCTATTTGTAGCCCTATTTAATACGGATCCTATTAAAAGCTACGATAATATTAAATTTAATAAAGATTTTAGTATAGTAGATTGTATCTAAGGTCTCTTTAATAAGTAGTAATAAGTAACGGGATTTAAAAGTTATATTATTAATACCTCTATAGTCGACGTAAATATAGACTCCGCCTCCTAACTTTTTAATAAGTAAAATTAGTACTAATATTTTAAATTAGGAAGGTCGGATGAACTTCTTCTTAAAATTATCGTCAATCTATTTCTTAATAACGTTAAATTCGTTTAAGTTAAAAGCGTAGCTACAAAAAGCGGACAGTAATATTCCCGGACGGAATTTAAATTTAAAATTATATAAATAGTTAAAGGGAAGAACTTTAGCGCCTTCCTACTTAAAAGTATTAATATAGTGCTAGTATTACTTAGGGAATTTAATTTAAATTTAAACGTCGGTCTTTAGAAGTTTATTTACTTTCTTATAAAATTTTATAACGTTTTTAAACGTAATCTTACTAATATTAATACTATTAGCGGCGAAGTATTTATTAATAGCCGTTTCGTAGCGTAGGAAATTATTACTAGTACTATTAATTTATATAGAGTTGGCGATTTTTACGGCGCGTAGAGCCGTTACGTTACCCTTCCCTACTAAAGTATTAATTTATTAATAATAATTATTACCGAAGAACCTTTTATACCTCTATCCTTTACTTATTAATACCTCCTTAACTATTTCTAGTATTAATTTATTACTTATATTCTTAAAATTTAGGACGCCTCCTTCTTCCTCTACTTTTTTATCTTCCTCGATTATCCTCTTAATATCCTCCTCTATATTAGCTCTAATTATACGGATAATACGGAGTTTATACGTTTCGGCTAATTAATTAAAATTTACTATAAAGAATTCCTTAATATTATTAAAGTTAATAAGACTATAAGGAATACTATAGAGACGGATTAGGGTCCGGTAGTCTATAGTTCGGGTATAAATTCCTCTAGCGATGTAATAGAGGACGGAGATTAAGCAAGAGGTTTAGAATTCGGCTAAGAGAATTAAGAGTATAATAGCCTTACTTCCTACGACTTTACCGATTAGAATTATATTTAGCCGGTTAATTACCTATTACTTAAAATAATTAAATCTTTAGCGGACGGCCCTCTTTACGATCGCGGAGATAGATAGATAGCGAACGGATTCTATTTACGGTTTTAAAAGCTCCGGTTCCCCTTCGTCGGATATTTCCTCGTAAAAAGGCTTTTTATATATAGGGTGTATTTTGGGTATATTAAATCGAAGAATAGAGAAGTAACGAGCTACTAAGGGAATATAACGGTTGGTAGCTCTATAAAGGAAATAGCCGTATTATTTATAGGCGGGACCGAAACGAAGGGAATCGCTAAGCTAATTAATACTGGGGGCGTAATATATTAGCTAAAGGTAGCCGAAAATAACGGGGTTATCCTCGGCGAAGTCGTAAATAAGTAGGTCGATAACTTTATAGTAAACGCTTACCTATATCGTTAATTTAAAGAAATAGGTAATATTACCCTTCGCCTAACCGTTAGCGAAGTATAATAGTTTAAGGATTAATAGTTTGAAAAAGGGTAATCGATACCGAAAGATAAAACGATAGTTAATAAAATTAAGAGTAGTATAATTATTATTAATAAGAGTGGAATAATATTATTTATACGGTCTATAGGATAAGTAGATAGAAAAATTTAATAAATTAGAGTATTTATAACGGCTATTTATTAAAGATTTATTTATTTTAATAATATTTAACTATATAGGGATAGGCCCCTATCTTCCTCCTCTTCCTTATCCAGTAAATTAATGCTTTTAAGCGCGATTTAAGTTAGAAGCTATATATTTCTTTAATTATAAACCGAGCTAGCCTCATCGCCTATAATAAGGCTGACGAAACCGGGCTAGTAAATAGGGACTAAGTAGTAGTAACCGCTAGGGCCGGGAATACCGGGAATTAGAGCGCCTATACCTATAGGGGGAATAACGCCTATAGTATTAACTTAATAGCCGCCGCTATAATTAGGACGCTACTAACCGTAGCCGTATTAACCCTAGGCTAGCTATTACTACTAGCCGCCGTTACTACTACTATTATTATTACCATTAGCATTAATATTATTACTATTACTATTCTTATTCTTACCCTTATTCTTATTATAAGACTTAACCTCCTTTTTAAAATTAATACGAGAGTGGTATTCAGCCGAATAATAGCTTTTCTTACTATAGCGAATATATATTCTATTCTTTATACGGAATTTAAAAATATTATTATTAATAATACGAAAGATTTAGATATTGGAAGCAGATATAAAATCGAAATCTATAGCGTTACTACTTTAATTAATAGTCGGTTCCGAAGTAAAAATATTAATAGTAGGTATATTAATATTAATTTTATAGAAGGGGTTAACATTCTTTATACACTAATTATTATCTTCTAAATATTTAGTTAAATTATAAAATATTACGAACTATTCGTTATATTTATTATTAACGGGTTGAACGTTCTAGTAAACGAAGGTAATACGAATATAATTATTAATCTTTTAGTAAAGGTAATAAATTTTTATACTATCGTCGAAATTATATTTATCGACGAGGAAGGTGAAACGTTCTTTAAAATCCTGCCACTTTATACCTTTAATTATTTTTAATTCCTTTAATTCGTAATACGATTCTACGATAATATTAACGCTATTATACTTTTTATCGAATTCATCGAATAGTTTAAGAATAGTATCCTATTTAGCAGGTTCGCTAGTAAAAACCTTATTAAATTCGGTCTCAATAACTTCGAAAGGAAGGCCCTTAATAGAGTAGGCGATTAAGGAGAATTTAGTATATTCGCTAATAAAAACTTTAAATTTGTCCGCTTAAGTAAATTTAATACGGAAATACTAAGCGCAATACTTAATAATATATTCAATATTAATACCTTTACCATCGAAAGTAGGAGATATAATAATATATAATACCGACCTATAGCCGCTACTATTATTTATAATATTATCTTCGCTATTAAAATCGTCGCTACTAAGAAGGTCATTAAAAGGCTCGCTAAGGGGTTCGCTAGGGTCGGGGCCGCTAAGGGGAGTAAAAGTAATTGATACCGGAAACCCTGGATTCTGGGGGTTTCCAGAACCCTGTAGAATAGTCTAGCTTAGTCTTGGAAGGACTGGCCTTTACTGCCAGGACAAAGGTCCTTAGACCTTTGTCGCCTGCCCGCCTTGCCCAGGTATATAACCTGGACATAGCCTGGCTTCCTAGGCTCCCTCTTCTTCTGACGAATCATCACTTACTTTACTGCCTTACTGACCACATTACTGGATCGTGAGGCCTCCGATACTTATTCCGTATCAGTAATATAGTATTTATAAATATCGTTAATAGTCTTCTAATACTTTTCCGCTTACTTCTTATATATTTCCTTTAATTTAATACGAAAATCTTTAAACTCTTCCCGGAACGCGGCGATATCGGTATTAAAAGTATTAATTTAATCCTAATAAAAAATATAAATCGCTTAGATTTCGGTAGCGTACGAAATTTGGAGAATACTAATTAAATCGTAATAGGAATTATAGATAACCTTTAATTCATTATTATAAAAGGTTTAAAGGGTAGAGAATTAATTATTATAATCCTATACCTTAAGAGTAACCTATATTTAAAGGGTAGTAATATTACTATTACAACGAACGAAATCGTACTATATTAATTCGAATTCCTCCTCTACCTTATAAGCTTAGAATTTAGTTACAACGACGTTGTTATAGAAGAGATAATAAAAGGCTATAAAGACTATTTAAAAGACCGGAAGTTAAGTGAAGTTGAAAGTATACTTTATAGGGATAGCGATAAGAAATTTAACCGCTTAATTATTAAAGCCCTTAAATATTTAAATTAAAATAGAGAATTACTCCTAATATTCCGGGTTAATAACTATAAGGGCGCTAATTATAATAATCGTAAAAAAATTATCAATTACTAGAAAAGGGTATAAGAGAGCGTTATTAGATATTAATTACTAAATTAATACACTAAATAGGTATAAGGGAAAAGAGAGTATAAATTACTTAATAGCGATATTCGGTTTAGTAATTACCTAATTCGGCGGCTAGGATTGCAACGAAGGTTTTAATCATATAGGGACGAATTTTAATTAACTAATTAACGCAATTCGAATACGATTAATCTTCCTCTACTAAATAATGAGCGTGCGTAGTACAATAATTTAATATAATAAATTATTACGGGGCAAGAAGGTACCGTTAGGGGTAAGGTAAGATATACATTATTATACGAAGGAAGAGAAAGGGAAGTGTGTATAGAGGACTGGCTATATAAGCGAAAGCCCAGATAGGCCAGTCCGTACGCGCGTACATAAGACTGTACGTAACGGAGTATATAATTAGTACGAATATATAGCTTTGGGCTATAGTACGAAGCATTGGAATAGCATATGTGCGGTTAGTATAGTGCAACTATATCACAGGCTAGCCTTGTGATATAAAGTAACCTTAATACTACTTCTAAATTTATTAACTACCGTACTTTCCTATATATTATTACCGCCTTCGCCTAATTTATTAATTAAAACGTTATTAAAGCGAATTCCTTCGCCGCAATTATTAATAATACGTTCGCTAATAACGTAGAGTAATTAATAAAATAAAATATAATTATCGCCGATTTTAGGAATAAAATCGCCCTTTTCGAGAAGTAATTTACTATTACTTAAAGTAAATTTACTAATATTATTAATACGTTTACTACCGCTAACGAAATTAATAATTAATTTAGAAAAAATTATACTACTAACCTCTATAAGAAGAATAATATTATTAAAGAGCTTAAGAAGTCCCTCTATTAATATACAGATTTAATAAACTTAACGGACCCGAACCCTCTTAAATTTATTAACCCGCCCGAACCTAATTTAGAATTAAACGACGATAACGTTAATATTATATCTATTCTTAAATTAAGGATTAATAAGGACCTTAATACTTATATTAATAAGGGTAATATAGCCGTTAAGCGTATTAAATCTTACTACGCCTAACACGTAAAGATCGAGCTCTATTAGTTCTAAAATAATTAATATTTTAATTAAAATAAATATTATAAATTTATATAAATCCTTTCGTACTTAGGAGGCCCCGCCTTTTATACTATATTTCCCTAAATTATATTAATATTAAAGGAGGCCGACGAGGAGAAGTAGAAGTAGAAGATTAGCGAACTCTTACTCGCTTTCCTCGATACTAAATATAACTATATAGATTTTACCCTCGAATTATATTATAATTTTAAGACTTTAAAAATAATTAAAAGTTAGAAGTAATTTAATTTCGAGGATAAATTTATTACTTTCATCGATTATTATAATTTAAACGATTCTATAAAGATTTATTATTTAAAGATGAAAATTACTAACGAAATTCGTAATATTATCGTTTACTAATAGGAACTCCTTACCCTCAATAATTACAATAAATAACTTACCCTATATTATAAACTCACTTCTAATATCGAAGAATACAATTAGCATAATAAAACTACCGTCCTATTCTATAAGAATAATTCCGGCTCCAGCTCTAGTTCTAGCAACAATACCCCTACTTCCAAACATACCGTTAATTAAGGCGGTAATACTATAGATTTAAATACTATATCCGCTTTCGACGTCTCTTTAGTATATATAATCAATAAGGCCGTTATCGATTACCGCATACAGAATAATCTATATAAATAATACACTAAACCTAATTATTAGGCTATCGATTACTATAATAGTATTAATACCGGCATCCCTAAAGTTGAGAGGGAGCGTAATTATTATAATAACTATAGTCGTAGCAATAGTAGAAGTAGTAGTAATAGTAGCAAATTAGTAATAGGCTAGAATAACTACGGTAATAGCGCCCGTATTAATACTATAGGTATTAGAAACGCTACTACCGCTCCCATTACTATAGCCGCCCCAACCACCGCTCCAACTCCCTCCGCTATTAAATATAGCGAAGGAAATACGTAGCCTCCTTACTAAATTGCATAGAGAGGCTATTATTTATAACGTTAATAGAAGAAGAGGATATAAATTTAATAAATTTAAAAATAATTTAATTAAAGAATTCTACCTTAAATAATTATAATAATAATTCTATCCTTCTTTTTACTTATATTATTTATAAACCGTATAATTAATAAAGTAAATATACCACCTTAATTAATAATAAGTATTCGGCGCTTATTTTTATCGACCGTAACTTTATTACCCGTTATATTATACTATTATTAAAACTCCCTAAACTAAAGGCCTTATATTTAACCGACGGCGTCCTTAAAGACTTTATTACTTATTATTATAAAATCCGTCTTTAAATCGGTTATTATATTAAAATAATTACAATATTAATATACAATTTAATAATAAACTATTTAATAATCTTAAATATATTATAATTTAAACTTTATAACTTATTAATATCTTAACTAAACAATTCGGTTATATTTACAAAAATATACATTAACCGCTATTTACCTACTAATTTATCTTTCTCCCTTCGTTAAGTACCTAAAGTTTAGGATTATATAAAACGCTATAAAATTATATACTAAATTATTACCCCTCCTACTCTAATAATAGAGGATAAACCTAAGGACGAATACAAATACGCCCTAATAATTATCGAAAACTTCGACCCTAAGACCGCTAACCGTTTATTACCCGCCTAAAGGGTAAAATACGCTATAAAATAACGATTTATACAATTAAAGGCCTACGAAGCGCGTTCTAATACCCTATTAACTATAGATTCTCCGTTAATTATAGACCCCGCCCCCTATACTAAACCTATAATTTACCGGTTAATTATTAGTTAGCGGAGGTTTAATACGGATTACTATATCCCTATTTACTAAACCTATTATTCGAGCGACCCAGTTAACCTAATAGATATTAAAAACCTAACGGTAATTAACTTTAATTAACTCTATAAAATATATAAGTTTTGAATATTCTATATTTTATACGCAAAGATTAATAAAATTATAGAAGAGGCTAGGGCGGAGGAGGAAACCCGGGTTAAAGAGGTAGAGGAAGGTATTCTAGAGCCTAAAGAGTAAAGGAATAATAAAAATATTATTAATAGAGGGGTAGGGATAAGAATAGGATAAGTAGGAAATCCGTTAATAAATTTATTAACCGAGGAAATAATATAAGAAATTATAGCCGGTAATAGCGCTAAATATAAGAAGCTACTAAATAAACGCTTCTACCTTTAGATTAATACCTACGCTAGTAAAGGATCTAAGGTCGCTATTCGCACTACTAAAATCGCTAATAAAATCTACTTTAATAGTAAATTAAATAAAAATTCCTAATAGTATAAAAAGGCTATTAAGATTATTAAAATTATTAAGAAGGACGTTACTAAATTCTATAAGAAGGCTAATAAACCCTTTAAAACCGACGTATAAATTAAAGAAAAGCTTCCTAATTAATACTAGAAATATATCGACGTATTTAGGCCTAAGAAGGTTACGGTTATTCCCCCCTACTACTCCTATAATTTTAAAATCGAATTAAAACTAGGCAAATAAATACTTTATACTAAATTAAAACCCTTTAACCCCGACGAACTAAGCGTTATTAAAAAATAGATCAATAATAATTTAAAGATCGGCTTTATCCGCTTATCGCAATCGGAGGCCGCCTCCTAAATCCTACTTATAAAGAAGCTAAGCGGAAAAATACAAATTTATATAGACTATAGAAATATTAATAACATTACTTTTAAAAGCTAATACCCCCTTCCCTTAATTAAAGAGATTTTTAATACTATTTATAAAGCTAAAATCTTTATTAAATTCGATATTATCGCCGCCTTTAATTATATTCGTATAGCCGAAGGGTATAAATAGCTAATAATTTTCGTTACCTATTTTAAATTCTTTAAATCCTTAATTTACCCCTTTAAGCTATAAGGAACTTTAAATACTTTCTAAAATTATATTAATAATATCCTATATAATATTTTAAATATATATACGACTACTTATTTCAATAATATTCTAATCTTTTCTAATAACGAAGCAGATTATAAGCATTACATTAATAACGTTCTCGAATAGTTAATTAAAGCCAGCCTATAAATAAATATTAATAAATACGAATTCTATACTAAGAAGATTAAATACTTAGGGCTAATTATAACGCTTAAAAGTATTAAAATAAATTTAAAAAAGGTTAGAACTATTACCAATTAGTAACCCCCTACCTTTAAAAAATTCTTATAAAGTTTCTTAAATTTTACTAACTTCTACCGGCGTTTTATTAAAAGATTCTTAATTATAGCCGCACTATTATACAATTTTACTAAATAAAATATAGAATAGAAATAGACTACGGCCTAATAATCCGCCTTCGAAATATTAAAAGTAATTTTTAATAACGGACTTACTTTACATATATATAATTAATCTAAAAAAATAGTCGTAAAAACGGACGCTTCTAATTAGGCATTAGGCGGTACCCTTTTATAATATAGGGACGATAGAATATTCTACTCTATAGCCTACTTTTCATTAAAGTATAGCGCTACGGAATATAATTATAATATTTATAATAAAGAATTACTAATTATCGTTAAAATTTTAGAGGAGTAGAGGCTAAAATTAGAAGGAATATAATAGCCATTTAATATTATTATAGACTATAAGAATTTAAAAACTTTTATTACTAATAAATAGTTAATTCCCCACTATATATACTAATTATAATTCTTATTCCGCTTCAATTTCTTAATTTATTATACCCTAAACTCGAGGAACCTCTATTTTAATACTTTAAATAGGAAGCCCGAAGACGTATTTCTAAATATAGAAGACTACCGCCTAAAAGTTAAGAATTATAAATTAATCGACCCTATCCGCTTCGAAAACGGTTATTTTGAAACCTTATCGGCTATTAATATCGAAGAACTAAATATCAATAAAGAGGTCTTTCTCCTAATATTAAACTCCCTCGAAGAATTAAATAAATTTATAAATAATATTATCAAAGAAAATTATACTTAATCTATATTAATATAAGAAGTAATCGCTTGCCTATAAGACCCCAGCTACTTAAAATAATACCCCTATATTAAAAAGAAATTAAAAATAATATTTATAGAATACTCTATAATAGGAAGTAAAATATATTATAAAGGAAGAATATTTATCGACCTAAATAATATAGTTATTTATTTATAATTAATCTATCGTACTTACTCGTCGCCGACGGCGGGATACCCCGGAAAAAATAAGACTTAAATATAAATAAACGAATATTAATATTAATTAGATATAGCAGAGGCCGTAAAGGCCTATTATAAAGGTTATTTAATTTATTTAAAAATTAAAATATTATAAAAGGCTAAAATAAATTATTTAAAACCTATACCGGCCGCCTTCGTACCCTAGAAGGATATTTCTATTAATTATATCTCCCCCCTCCTAGAGAATTTATACTTAGGTTAAAAATTTAAATATATTATTATTATAATAGACCGCTTTACTAAAATATAATACTATATTACTATTGAAATAATAAAAGTAAAGGAGTTAGCCGACCGATTTATTAATAGGATATATATTTTATATAATTTATTTAATACCGTAGTATTAAACCGTAGTTCCTAATTTATATTCTTATTCTACGTTACCGTCTATAAAAAGTTAGCCGTTAGAAGGCTATTTAATTCCACCTTCTACTTTCAAACGAACGCTTAAATAAAGTATATTAATATAGAGATAGAATAGTATTTATAAGTCTTCGTAAACTAGATATAGACGGACTAGATTAGGTAATTATTATTCGCGGAGTTCGCTAACAATAATATAGTTTTAAAGACTATAGGAATTACCCCGTTCTTTATTAACTACGGTTTTTACCTACAGATAAGTATTAAGCCGTCCTCGGTTACCCCTTCCTAACTTTCTTTAACTTAATAGAAGGAATATTTAAAAGCTAACAAATTAATTATTCGTTTTAAAGCTATTTAAAATTACGTTAGGATATTAATTAAAAAGGTATAAGATTAATATAAGGCTAATATTAATATAAAGTATTCTAACGTATTAAAGTATCGCCCTAGGGATTTAATTATACTAAATATAATTAATTTAGCGAATGGCCGCCTATATAATAAATTATACCCTCGTTAGGAGGCCCCCTTTAGAATTAAATAAGTATATTCTTATAATATTAAATTCGTTTTGCCCGCTAATATATAATATTTTCTAATATTCTATATATTTATAATTAGGCCTTATAGGGATAGCCTACCTGGCTAAGCCGCTATTTAGGGGGATATATAAACTAATAAAAGTAAAGTTATAATTAAAATAGATAACTATAAGGAAGTAATAAAATAGGAACTCGACGAGCTTCGAAATTATAAATAGAAGGGGGGTAATTACTACTAATTCTATATAGTAGTATAGATTTATTATAACCCTACCGAAGAACCGATCGCTAACGTAATTAATATAAGGAAGGTTATTATTACCTTCTATAATAATTACTCCGAAGTACTAATTCTATTAAAAATTAAATTGTAGTTAGAAATTACAATTATATTATAAAAATAAATATTAGCCGCCCTAATACCCTAACCTATACCCCGGGCCCTAGCGCCCCGAATACCCCGACCCGCCGCCCTAGTACTAACCCTACCCCCGAAACGCTCTAAATATATTACTGACTTAAAAGAATAAATTAATACTACTATCGCAAATATTACGGCCGAATAATATACTTTATTATAGAAATTAACCCTAATAATTATAGTAATCCCCTACGAATTAAAGGTATTATCCGAAGAGGATATAAGGAAATTAGACAAAGCGTTTAAGAAGATTTTTAGGAAGCTATTAAAAATATAGTAAGGGAAGAGGCTCTTTATAAAGAATATAGAGGATAAGTTAGAAGTAGGGACTTACTAGTAGGGCGACGATAATTAGATTGCGGAGGAGTTTAGGGATATAAGGAGGATCCGGGAGTTACGAACGGAGGAGGATTTCGAAGACGGACTTTATTTACGGGTAGAGGAGTTAGAGGATAGAGATTGAGGAGTAATTTATTATTTTATATATATATAAATTTTAAAGTTTTAAAGCTTCTTTTATAGGGAAGTAATATTATAAGATTATTTATAATTGCCTATTATATATACGGCTCCTACCATAGGCAATCGAGCCTCGTACCGTACTATTATTACTATTAGCTAATAGTATATTATATATATATGTACGTACGCGGTCTAAGCTCTAGGCATAGCCTTCGTACTATGCCTTATATCGCTAGACCTACGCACACCTCTCTTTCCCTCTCTTCGTACAACTACGTATATCCAACCTACCCCCTACCTTTGGCCTTGCCCCGTGATATTAAAACCCTATCCCTTATATTCTTACTATTTATATAGAGGACCTTTAGGGGCAGTTGAATATAGCTAAGCTCTTTAAGTATATATACGATCTATTGTAAAGACTTTACTATTAGTACGAGGTTAGTAAATTCTATTTTTATAGTATTTGTTATTACGAAAACCTATTTTTTGGATTTCTAAAATATTGGTCCTCTAATTAGGAAAACGATATAGCTACTTATATTATAGCGAATTGCTAGGTTATTAGTAAATAAAGTATTACTAAATACTTTTAAATTTATATTATTAAGGGATATTTTGCCGCTAAGAACGATGCCGAAGTCCGTTATCTTCGTAAGGTAGCGAAATAAATGCTTTATAATTATTATCGACCTAGTTGTTAACTTCGTATTGATTTTATAAAGTTTATTGATTATAAAGGTGATATTTGCGTATATACTTATAGAAAAGTAATTGAAATTCTCTATCTTCTTAATATTTTTTTTTTATTACTTAGGGAATTCTTTTTTTATTTTATAATCCCCTACCTTTATTTTAGAGGGCTATAGCGCGTTTATACTATATAAATCGTTATAACCAAATTTCTTAAATAAATTTTTAATATATTGTGCTTGGGAAACGAAAACCGTTTATTCCTCCCTATTTCTTACGATATTAAAGCCTAGAAACGTTTTTATTTCTCCTAAGTACTTTAATTTAAAGTAGGCGAATAATTTATCCTTAACTTTAAAGATAATTACCTTCGTTAGTACTACTACTAAAAAGTCGTCAATATATAGGACGAGAAATACTTTAAGGCTAGTATTATAAAATAAGTAAATATCGTTATTTATTAGTTCAAAACCCAAACCTCTTAAAATAAGTAATAGAATTTGAAATTAGTATAAAGGACTCCTTTTTAAGCTATATAACGCCCGTTTTAATAAATAGACTATTCTATACCTTCTATCTTTAGAACTTTTTTCTAAGCCGGTAAATTATTTAATATAATACTTCTTATTAATCAGAATTAGGGCGTTGAAGAATATTATATTAAAATTAAATTAATAATAGTCGAGATTTAACATAGTTATAATAGCTAGGAATATTTTTACGTTCGCTACGTTCGTAATAATTATATATACCTTTTTAGAATCCTATAAACCTTATTTAAAGTTACTATAAGTTACTTATTTAGCTCTTACGTTTTTAGTCTTTAATTTGAAATTATTTTTTTCGTTATATATTTATTTCCTTAGTAAAATGGTTAAGTCTAGGGCCTAGGGAATTAAATTATAGACTCTTCTTTCTTCTAAGGTTTAAATTTACTTCTCTATTACGGATTTTTAATAGTTTTCGAAGTTCTCCTACTTTCTAACTTAATTATAATTTTTAAGGATATTCGGCGAAGCTTCTATATCGTATATTACTTTTATAGCCGTTAGGTATAGTAGATTAATATTATACTAAATCGTCCCTTTTTCTTATAGATTATAATAAAAGATTAGAATTATTAAATTTCTATTTTTATCCGTAAGAGTCTCCCCTTTACTATTCTTTATAACTATCTTTCTAACTATTTTTTCAACCGATAGAACCGCTCTTCGCTAAAGTTTCTTTATTATTAGGACCTCTATCCCCGAAGTTACTTTAAACGTACCCGACGATATTTCCGCTTCGACTATTATCGGGGCCTCCGTCTCCGGTAAAGTTTGCTCCGGTTCCGTTATTAATACTTCTACCCCCAAAGATATTTAAGGTTATTTTAGAATTAGGTCCCGATCCTCCATTATTAGCGTCCGTTTTCTAGAAAGTAAACGTAATAGATTTCGGGTTGGAAGTATTAGGTCCTCTTTATTAAAGTTATAAAGATTAATAAATAATAATTATACGAAAGATTTATTAAAAGGGAATTCGTTCTCTTCTTTATATTCCCTTTCTCCTTCCTTATATTCGTAGGAGTTATTATAATTCTCTTATACTTCTCTATTAAACGGTTCTAATATATTATTTATATTAATAAAAGATTAGAATTAATTCTCTTTTTCGTCTTCTTCGACCGACTATATAATATTATACCCTAAGTCCTTCTTTTATTTTATATTTATAGTATTCTTTATCCTTAAAGACTTTGTTTTATTTTTAGTAAATTTATTTACTAATCTTACCTCCTAGTTCGCTAGGCCTACGTTTTAGTCGGTTAAACTTATAAGGGGGTCTATTAATTTTAGACCTAAATTATTTAAGTTTAGAGGAGGGGTTTCTAGGCTTATAATAGAATTAATTAGATTTAGGGATAGTATTATTAGGATTTCTAGTAGGGGAATTATTTTTAATAAAGTTGGCGTCAGTATTATATTTAATAATAATATTAGGAGAATTAATATAGCGGGTATAATCTTCGTAATATTTAATATCATTTCTTATATTAGTTTTAATATTGAGGCTTCTATTAATTATAATTATAGTTTAGGAATAGATTCCCCGTATTAATTATTTATAATTATTATTTAAATTTACTTTTTATTTTATAAAACCTTTTTTATTTATTTAATAGATTAGTTAGAGAAGATAATTGCGTAATCTAGTTTCTATTCCTCTATATTCTCTTTAAGGGAATTCTTTAGGAACCTTATAGCGTTCGCTTTAATAAATTATTTGAGATTTAAATCCTAGATTAAGAAGATCCTCCCGTTAAAATCTCTATACTTAATTAAATAACTTCTCTTCGCCTTTATAGTAAATTTATCTCTTTATATTTGCCTTTTTTTCTTAATATAATAGTAAGTAGTATAATAGTAAGTATAAAGGTATTTAAAATTAAATTTAGGGTTTAGGATACTTACCGCCCTATTTAATATTTTATAGGGATTAATATAGTTTTTATTCGATTTTATAAGTAGGATATTTATAATTTTAATTACCGAATTAATTATTAAAGGTTATAATTTAATAGGGATATTATACTTAATAATAATTGCCTTAGATTTCTCTATTATCACTCTACCGGCTCTTTCTAGCATTCTATTTATTTATAGGGTATAGGCCGTTAGTTTAATAATTTTAACGCCCTCTTCGCGCCCTTATATAACGATTAAATCGTTTTAGAAGTCTTTTAACCCAAATCTAAATTCTATTCTTCTATTTAGACCTAAAACCTTTACTTTTAGCCTAATTTGAAGCTTAATATACCTCTTCTACTCCTTAATCGCCGCTAGACCGTCCTTCTTTTCTTTAATTATTTTAATCTAATTAAATTTATTAACTATATAAATAAAATGAATTATATAGTAATAATTTATATAGTTAGCAATATTATAATTCTAAATATTAATCCTTACGAACTCTAATAGATTTTTCGCAATTGGATTACTAAATTTATAAATAATATCAATTAATTTACTTCTCAAATAAGTATTATATTCGTTATAGTTCGTAATATTAACGAATTTAATACCGGCGTCCTTATAAACTTTTAAAACTTATTCCCTTCTAATATATATTAGCTGGCGATATATAATATTATAGTTAATTATCGCTATTATTACTAAGTTAGGAGCGCGACGCTAATATTTCTAATCGAACTCTAATAGTAGTAATATTAATAGAATAAGGAAATTATTTACTTAGTAATATTATATTTATTATCCCTAGTACTTACCCTTTATAAATATAATTTTATTTGTATCTATTCCCTAAATTATATTACTATCGACGAAACCCGTTATTATTAGAAGATTAGCTAGAATTAACGGGGAGTAAATAGCATTATTAATAATTACAAGGATAAAATCCCTTATTATTATTAGTAATTATAATTTAATTTTCCTAATATAATAGGATTTAAATAATTAGCTATTACTTACTTAATAGTTAATAAATTTTAATAGAGGGTGTAATTTTATAAACTATTTAATATTATTAAAGATATTTGATGTATAGCTACTATTAAATATAATTATATTTCTATATAATAAGAATAAAATTGCCTCGGGAGTTTATTGGACTTTGACGAAATTTAATTGAATATTATTACTATTTTATATAGATTTAGAAGTAGTTGGTTCCGTATAATCCTTCGTTAGGAGCTTTAATAAAAATCCTTTAGGAAGTTATTATTAAAAAATAGACCGCTTAAATTAAAAATTAGATTGGAATTAATTGCAAAGGATAAAGTAGATTTAGTAGTAGCCGGATTATAAATATTAGAATTATTATTAGAGACGGCTATAGTAGTGCCCGTCTTCTTTTCCTTCTCTTCGAATACCTTCTTCCTATTCTTTTAATTAATTAGGGCCTTCTTAGGATTATACTACTAATAGTTAAGGTATTCGGGGGTACAATAATAGCTATAGGGGAAATACTTCTAATTCTTAACAATTTTTTTATAATAGACGTTATAAAGGATATTACCCTATTTATTAACCTTAATCTTTATAACCTTAGTCTCAATCTTAATAATAATTATATTACTAAGAAATTTCTTAATATTAGTTAAGGTAGAAAAAAGATTTAAAAAGGATTTAGTAATTAAAAGGTTCTTATTAAGGTCGGTAATTTAGAGTTTAGCGTCGATAGGGTAGGAGTATTTAATAATATTAAATAAATTTATTAATTTGATAAAATTATTAATTTTATAATTAATATCTTTAATACGCTTACGTAGAATTTAATAGCGTATAAGGAAGTCGTTAAACGAAGCGAAAGAGGAAGTTTTGAGGGTTTAATACTTATCGAAAATATTATTTTTAATTTTATTAATAATAGTAGAAATAAAATCGCAGATTAGGTTATAGAAATACTTCAGGTCGTCATCCTCCTCGTCCTAGCCGTTAATTATAAAAATAGTTTAAATAGCTTCATTATTAATAATAGAGTAGATAATACCTATAACCTTTACGTAATCTATATACTATTTGGCTAGGGCTTTTATATTCTCCTCCTTTATTATATCCTTAACTTTAAAAGCGGAAATTAATATAGTAATATAGGGTTTCAAACTTAAGGAAGCTAATTAAATATATAGAGCGCGAGCCTAAATATTAAAGTTAAATTCTCCCTTAAAAGGAATTAGGTTAGCAATAGTATTGAATTCTATAATACTATAATTATAATTGAAATCGGTTAGTAGATTTAGTAAGTTAATTAGTGTCGGTATTAGGAATTGCGGGGTTTTTATCTAGGTAATTATTATTTAAATATAGAATATTATAGAATCGCCGAGAATTTTTATTTTTTATATCGAATCGCGATTAATTTGTATGAGCTAAGGTCGGTAGAGTAGGTTCTTATTAACGGGTTTGCGATGTATACGCGATAGCGTAATGCAACGGCGGTTTGAATAGTTGAAGTAGCGCGTAATATAGCGGTTGCGGTTACGATATCGTAATTAGAGGGTTTATAACCTCTTAGATTATAAGGATAAAGATATGATTAATACTATCGAGAGAGAGTTAGAATAAAGAAGGAAAAGAAATGTAGAGGGCTAAAATATAGGAAGGGTGTGAGGGCATAGGCCCATACGATAAGGGGGTAGGCATAAGACCCACCCGACAACACATAAACTAACAGAACCGGTGACGATAGGGCTAATACTAAAAACATAGCAAAGAACTCGGCGCCCCCAAATGCCAACTCAAATGCCGTTTCCGGATCGTGCCAGAAGGGAGGTATTTCTTTCCACGAAAGTAGACAGGGAATCCCTGCCCCAGTCGCTGCTATCGTGACGCTCGACAGTCTCCAAAGGATCCGCTCAATGTCGGATGCAAACGGTGCGTTCCAAGCAACGCAATGCAGCCCGCCGTAGAGGAGACCAATGGTCGAAACTCCAATGATGAGCGAAAAGTATCCTTCGTTATCTTGAAAATGTGGTAGGTTGCGGACCCGGTCGGTCAAAGGGTTCTGAGGCATGTCGGAAAAATCTCGCCAACGAAGAAGCGCTAGTTGCCATCTTCTGATGTCAGAATGTTCGAGTGGTACACGAACCTCCGTAGAGCCCTGTTTATTAACCTCAGGCGCGGGCTCGGACCGAAGCTGGACTGAGGAAATATCGTTGTCTCCTATGGTGGAGTTAAAGCTTTTCACCCCAGTAGACGACCTGGTTTCGTTGAGGAGAGTAACGGACGGCCTAACCCGTAGGAAACTGTTAAAATAATGATTGTTAGCCGTAGTTTAAGAGCCCATTTGAGCTTCCATTGCGGTCTTGGCTGGGTCCTCAACAGTTTGATCGCCTGGTCAAGACCTTCACAGCCCGGCTGATGTTTAGGACACATAGAGTAATACTAACGTTTGTTGATTCACACGACGGAGGTAGCCTGGCATTACGGCCCCAAGCTTCCCAAGCTTGCTTTGCTTGATATTGGCCACGGTGATTAGCGTTCGGTTGTCGAAGTTCTCACGAACCTTGTTCAGATCCTCCTCGTTCTTAAAATTGTCGCGCAAGGGGGTCCTATCCAGATCGATATGGCTATCACGTCCTTTGATCTGTTCACTGGTGACAGGAAACGCGAACAATGCGCCATTGCATTCAAAAAGATGGTCCGCCTCTGACTTTCTTTTTCCCATCCTACTCTTAGTACACATGGCGGCAACGAGTGTCGACTTCTCCAGTTCCTCGGGCTTGCGGCTCGGGTTGAATACAACCACTTCGGGTTCGGTGATATCGAGGGGTTTATCCCACCACAAAATGTAGACAAACAAGGTACAGATCGCATGCCCGAATGAATTGAGCTCGAGAAGACTGATTGCCAAGCCCTGTGCAAATCGAGTAAGACACTGGACGCAAAACCACGATGCTGATAATCAGAGATACGTTAGTTTAAAAAGTATAATTGGGAAAAGAGGAAGGTGTCGAACCCTGAAGGCAGACAAGCGTCTTGGCCATTGCGCTGCCTTTGCTCTTGTCTTGTATCCTCTTCTTTTGTAGCTTAGGAATCAGTTTCTCGTGGCCGTATGTCTTCAAGCATTGTAACCCATTGGGAGTCAATGTCAGCCGCGTGCGTTGCTCATAACTTTTGCTCGACTTGAGCTTTCCGCCCTGCCATTCAGTTTTGATTGACTCCTTTCTGGGAAAGAAATTCATCATCCTGTCCGCAGGATCAATTTCGGGATTCTCATCCTCGATCTCTATGGCAATGCCACCCATGACTGCTAGAAAGCCATGAACCATGGTCCACTTTTCAGCTTTTTCTGTAGGATGAGCCTTCAGAGCCTAGCGTTAACCTCAAAAGTAAGCTAATTTAACCTTCAACTACCTGTATGTTATGCTTCCAATTGGAAACTCACCTCTTCATCGCCTCGACGGAGTCGGGATAGACAGGGTAGCCAGGATGCCGCCACATCCCGAAAACCCTTGCTGCTGGACGACCGGTCATCGTGGCCGCTGCTGTCATGCTTGATCTCCTCTTGATTCATCGCCTTAACCAGCGACCTAGCCTGTACATATTGCTGATAGGCAGTATAGGCAATCTGTCCCACGGTTAGTGATAGCCATTCTAGAGATATAACTGATAACACGGAGGAAGTCTCAAGCCCGTGATGCAAAAAAAAAAAAAAAAAAAAAAAAAAAAAAAAAAAAAAAAAAAAAAAAAAAAAAAAAAAAAAAAAAAAAAAGCAAACAAGAAAAAAACAAGAAGAAAAAAAAACCCCCAACAACAGGTTTTTCGTTTTCACTAGCAGGTACCTATACTGTATTACATATAACAGAGGTCCATCGAACAGGTTAGCCCCAACACATCGACCTGCCGTACGTTCGGACTTGATACCCGCGTCCGTGAAACAGTGAATGAGCAGGCACTGCATTGGATAGGTGTGGCGAAGAGAAACATGAACCCAAACTTACCAATTCTGGACTCAACAGACCAAGCATTAACCACCCAATCTTGCGTATCAGTTGTTTCCGAGCCGACTCATTGTGTCCGGGAACATTCAGATGGACTGCGGTCCATACACAGAGACCAAGCGTGATGACACAGAGGGACAAAATGCCGTAGGTACCTCGTCGATCGGGTTCTGGAACCCACTTCGGATCGGAAGAGTTGGTGAAGGTGTGACCAAAAATATCAGGCCCCATCTCCTGTTGTGTGTGAGTGATGATAGGCTGGTGTTGGCTGTCCGTTGTTGTGTATGAGCTGAATAAGATATTGATGACTTGAGAATTATCGGCTCTCAGTGTCGTCGTCGATGCCTTTTGTATCCGACCATCAGAGAGTGGTGAGTGCCGGCGCTTAACGCATCCCACAATGTGAAGTCAACACCAGCGGCTTTCCACGTCGACACCATAACTTGAATGCGTATAGAAAGTGTCAGAGGTGTCCAACCCTTCGCCAAATCACATCTTCCTCCGGTTGCCTGACTACAGCCCGACGGCTTGGACAATGATCACAGAGTGATTCAGTGGTGGTCAACTGCGCCACGTCCACAATGAATTGGCTGTCGAGAGGAAGCGCAAATGCATAGCCTACACACCACCAGAGCGATCCCCGCAGGTTCAGCTGGACTCCTAAGGTGTTGAGGTGGAGTGGGTCATCATCTTTTGGACGAATCCGGAGTACTCGATGGTGATGGGTGCGCTTTTGTTTTGCCAAGCTTTCTTTCACTCTCGAGTGAGAGGAGAGTCCAACAAGTTCACTAGTCCGTATCCCACTCAATGAACGCATCCGTAACCCGAAGTCAAAGTATACTTTATCCTCCGCACCGCAGAGCATCCTTGACCAGGCTCTGGGTACCCTAAGATCCGCGTTAGCCGAGGAGATATGAATATCATCTGGGACAGCAAATCACCCATACATCTGTCTGCACATCAGGAACTCCGGACGTGCTCGACCCGTCTAACACTAAAGCCACAAAGACTCAGGGTGCAAACGAAGGTAGCAGTACAATGTCCGGTATAGAAAGCAACGCATAAGAGCAGCATATGGACTGGCTTGTGGCGTACAGGTAACAAGGGGACGAGCTCAGGACGGTATATACCATCAAGGATACGGATCAAGTACCGTGAGCACCTCAGTCTCGGGAATTGACTGTCCAAAAAACCCGCTTGGCCAAAGGGATCAGAGCCTATTAACGATAGGGCGGACATCTTTGTCACGGATGAGGCCTGGGCTTACCCCAACTGGCGAATCAGCTTAGATATTGGTAAAAGAGTCTAAAAGTTTAGAAAAGGTTCATCTACGTACCTTTATTTTAACGCGCCTTTTACCACACCCCCAAGTCCAGCTGGAAAGGTGTTGTAGTTTCATTGGCGGGTGGCTGTCTCAGTCTGGTGTTACGCAGTACCAAACAAAAACAAGGGCTTGCTGCACAGCCTGACAGGATATCGACGGTTGCGAATCGCATATTTCGTGTCCGTTGTAAAAAGAAACGTTCCTTGGAGGCTTGAACAACACAGAACGCACCCTCCAGGGTCAAAAGCTGCCCCGCTCAGCAGCTCTGCTTTTCGTTCCTTTGGCAAAGCTTTCCAGGCCACAAGTTGGGGCCCCGGGAAGAAATTCGCAATTCTTGAAGATCAAAACCAAGTCAAGGTCGAAGTCAAAGAGTCAGAGGACGACCAAGACATAAAATCCCCATTTTCGCAACAAAAAAGCAGCAGTTAAACCTCCCCGAATAACAATCTCGACTGAGCCTCCTCCTAATACTCAAAATCATCATCAACAGCCGGCCCCTTACTCTTCCCCACGCTCTCCTGCTTCCTATACATCTCGGCAACCATCCTACTCGTCGTCGCCTCATCCGGCTTCTTATCCTCTCTGACCTTAATAAATCTCGGAAACCTGAGGGAGATACCCTTCTCACCACTCGGGTCCACGCCCTCCTTCATGCCCGCCTTATACCTCGGACTGAGCGTCAGATCGGCCGTCTTGACCTCCCACACGTACTTCGGTTCGAACCAGACGTCCGGCTGGTGCTGACCTCCCGAAGAGTGAGCGTAAAAGGGCTTGGGCCGGTCGATGATGATGGGAGATAAGGAAGAGTGTAACTCCTGAAGGACTTCGTCGGAGAAGCCGGTGCCGATGTTGCAGACGGTTTCGTAGGTGTCGGTATTGGGGTTGTAGCAGGCGAGCAGGAAGGCGCCGAAGACGGAGGTGCGCTTGCCTTTGCCGTGGTAGGCGCCGAGGACGACGAGGTCGAGCGAGTCGCCTATGCCGGCTAGGTAGTCTTTTTTGATCTGTGTTATCGCAGTGTTAGCATTTCTTACAGGAAAAAGGGGTAGGCGAGAAAACAAACCTTCAACCAATTCCGACTCCTCTTAGACGGCTCATACCCACTCTCCGCTCCATCCAACATCTTGACCATCAACCCCTCACAACTCGCCTTGACACTCTCATCCAGAAACATCTGAATCTCATCCAGCTCCTGGCCATCCATGCTGGTCGCAAACGCAAACTCGCCCTCGACAGGCTTAAACGCAGCTCGCAATAACTCCCTCCTCTCCCTCAGACTTTTCTCCACGACCGCCTGGCCGTTCAGATACAACAAATCAAAAGCAAACACGCACACTTTGACTTTGACATCCTCCAGCTTGACATCCTTCTTTTTGCGTGTCATCAGCTGCTGGAACGGCAACACCTTCTTCTCCACCGTGTCCCACGCCACGGACTCGCAGTCCAGCACAAAACTCTTGGTGCCCTCTTTCACCCACGTCGGCAGCTTGGCGAGCACATCCGGGTACTTTTGCGACAAGTCCTCTGAGTTACGGGAGAAAATAGCCGCAACACCCTTACCGGTCTCCTTGCTAGCGACCTGGCTGAGGTCGCCATCAGTCTTGGGCGCGTCCTTCGCCACATAATGAATCTGCGCTCTCTCGCCATCGTACTTGTACTCGCACGTGAACGTCTGGCCCTCGAAGCGGTCGAGCACCTCGGTGATGGCCTTTGTCGGGTTAGCCAGCATGGGCTTGAGCGGCACACCCGGACGCAGCTTGCAGTGGTCGCGGAGGTTCATGATGCCGTGGGTGAGCATGGCGGGGATGATGACGTCGTAGCTGGGCAGCTCGCTGTAGACGGTCTTGAGGATGGACTCGGCTTTGCTGAAGTCGGACTCGCTGGGGACTTTCCCCTTTTGCGCGAACTCGTGCGCAATCATGGCTTGCGCCAGGGAGACGATGACGGACTTTTCTGCCAGTCCCAAGCGCAACTTGCCCTCCAGGAAGCGGACGATGAACTTGGCCTCGCTCGGCCCGCCCTTGTCTTTGGTGATGTCCACCTTGCCAGTGGAATACGCATCCGCAGCCGACAAAAGCTTCTTGATACCATCCACCTTCTTCTGCTGGGCGCCCGTACCCGTCATAGTCGTAGCGATATCCATCAGCCCCTTATGCACACCGCGAATGGTCAACGGCTTGGGCTTGAACATAGTCGGCTGCTTCGACCTCGACTTAACAGCCACCAAACCAAGATCGCCAATCTCCTTCTGGTCGTTCTTGATAACAGCGACGCTGCGTCCCGTAGTCTCGCCAATAGCCTTCATGATAAGCGACTCGCCAATGCCCAGCTCGATACCCGCATAGTCCGGCGCAAGCTTGTTGATCATGAGCAGAACGATAGGCAGCAGATCGTCGGGCGTAAGACGGAGGACTTGGCGCAGGAAAAGAGAGCAGTACTCCATGATGAGCAACCTCTTCCGCGTCTGCTCAATGAGCGAAAATGTCGTGCAGAGGGCGGCGTAGGGAACAGGCTCGCCGGCCTTCCAGTCCGGATAGGGGTCCTTGACTTTGGATGTGAGTGTGGTCTGGATGACTTTGCGAGCCTTTTTGGCGACTGCTTCCGTCTTTTCGTCCTCGTCTGCCTCTTCTTCCTCTTCGGCTTCGATTTCGGATGCGGATGCTGAGGATGCCTCTTCATCGTCGGCCTTCTCTACCGGTGCGGGAAATGGACTCTTCTTTTTTCGTGCGGGCTTGGGCGAGGCGGCCTTCTTCTTCTTCTCCTCCTTCACCGGCGCAGAAGAAGCAGGGACATCCTCCATGATCTCGTCCTCGTCGTCCTCAACCACTTTGCGACCTCTCCTCAACCGCTTGCTGGCAGGCGCAACAACATCCTCTGTGTCCTCCTCGGTCTTGGCCTTTTTCGACTTGGGGCTTTTGGTCGTCGGTGATCGTGACCTCTTCTTGTTGTCTGCTTCGTGTCCCAGTCGTTAGTCACCATGCCACCAACATCACTTTCAAGGATGTAACTCACCTGTCTCCTCCTTCACCTCTTCTACCACATCCATCACATCCTCGTCCTCCTCCTTAATTTTCTCCTTTTCCACCTCCTTCTCCCTAGCAGGTCTACCTCTCCCCCTCCCCGTCTTGGCAGGACTTTTATCCTTGATCTTCAAATCCTCCACCTTCTTCTCCACCTCTTCGTGTCCGGCATCTTCACCGCTTTCATCCTTTCTGGTCTCTTCTTTCTTCGAAGTAGTCGCTTTCGTGCCAAAAGACAGTTTCGTCTGCTGCTTCCCGCCTACTGAGGGGGCGTCTTTCTTGCCGAAGAACTTCCTGCGAGAGTTCATTGACTTGTTAGCTTCTTTGTGTGTGTCTTGGGACTGACTCCAATGGCAGGAGGGGGGGGGGAAGGGGGAAAGGGGGAAAGGGGGAAAGGAGGGAAAGGGAAAGACTCCAAGGGGTGGTAGTAACGCGTAACCGAACTCGAATGTGTTTCCAAAATTGGTTCCAAGAATTGGTTGCGAAACAATTGTTTCCAAATTGTCCAACTTTGTTCCAAAATTTGTTTCCCAAGAAACCGTTTCGATCCGTTACACTCAACTAACCCCAACGTAGTCTGCCTCCCTCCTTTAGGTGTATCTCTCACGTACCCCAACGTCTGCTGCTGCTTGGGAGGCATCGTGCCTGTGTGATGGGTGTTGAGGAAAGCGTAACTGGCGTAGTTCCTTCGTCCTCCTCCTAATCCTGCAAATCCTGCAAGTCCAATTGCCAAATTCGCTCCGCCGGAGGCCGTCGAGTTCGAGTTGAGACTTAGTCGACTATGCGATCCAACGAGGTGAAGTTGGGAGGGGGTTTGATTTGGGATTGTCTTCGTGTGTGTCGTCGTAGTCCTTGTCGCAACACTGGTGATGGTTCTTCTCGCTGTCGCAATCGCAAGGTTCGTCGCAGTTTCAGTCGTAGCCTTCGTTGGAATCGCAGCCCTCGTTGCAGAAACAGAAGTACTGAAACAAACTCCCTTGCTAACAAGCAAAGGGAAAAGTAATCTGGGAGCCAGGGTTGTCAAACTTTGTCTCTCTCTCTTTTTCTTTTCCTGTGCTGCAAGTTGTCGCGGTTCCTTTTATATAATGTGAACTGGCCAATGCAGTCCTACCCGTCTTGTACAACACCGAAGACCCGTAGTGTTAGGCAGAATAGGCAGCAGCAACCCCAATAATTTTCCGGAAGGTTCGTCGTCGCAGTCGCGCTTTCCCTTCCCTGCCGTCGTCGTGTCGTCGTGGTCGCAAACTACGCTAACCTTTCTCGTGCCTTTTAAGTGGACATGACATGACGGGACGCGACGCGACCCCCTGTTCTTTTTACCCTAGCTCACCTACAAGTAGCAAAAAGTGCAGGCAACAATCGCGTAAAGCGGCACGGTCACATGAGCTGCAAACAATGGCTTCAAGACCTACGACTTTAGAGCAGCTCTCTAGACGCTAGCATAAACTCATAGATCAGGCTAACGCACAGATGACAGTCAGGGACCCCTTGCGGTGCGGGACAAATTTGGGGTACCGTCGCAACGTAGCGCCGCCCATCAAATCGATCTCCAAATCTCCAACAGCTCAAAAATGTTGGGCTGAGAATCTGGCTGACACTCTGACAGGGCTGGCATTTTGAGGCTGGGCAGGGGCGTGTTGCGATACGATATCGGACCTGACCTCACACAAGTCACTGTTTCAGCTGAGGAAACAAGACCGCTCTTTTGAATATGGAATCAATTTCATAACCCGCCTTTCCCTCCACCTAACCTTTCTAAATATATGTGGTCGTGTTTGTGACTGTTTTGCGACAAACTGTTTTGCGCTACGCAGAGATGTTTATTATACAAGGAAAAAGGGAAAAAAAGAGCACCAACCATGCATGATGACCGACGTAGACGGACGCAACGCCTGCACCATTTTTGTTTTCGTTAAATGCATCAGAGAAAAAGACAAGTTTTGGTTGTAACTTTAAAAAACCCATCTAATTTGTCATTACTTCTGCCTCTCTACCCAATTTTGACTTTTTTAGTGCTTGAAGTAGAAAAGCTCATCAGGGGTACGGCCACGGATGAAGTCGGGCTCGCTACCCTTGACGTAGATATCCTCAAAGAGGATCTGCTGGGTAGCCGGGGGAGGAGGCATGGCCTCGGCGGCGGCAACCTCCTCGTTGACGTGGGCGCGAGCCTCCTTGTCAATGGCCTTGAGCTCCTCCTCGGTAGCAACACCCCACTCAAGAATGTGCTGCTTGAGACCGGCAATGGGGTCGTTGGTGGAGCGCATGCGTTGAATCTCCTCACGGGTACGGTAGGTGGTGCCGGGGTCGGACATGGAGTGACCACCATAGCGGTAGGTGACGTACTCGAGGACGAGAGGGCCGTTGTCGTTGTTGGTCCACTCCTTACCGTACGCGACGGCGGCCTTAACGGCGAGGACGTCCATGCCGTTGACCTTGAGACCGGGGATGTACTGGCCACGCTTGTAGTAGTCGGTCAAGGCCGACGAGCGGGCGGCAGAGGTACCCATACCATACTTGTTGTCTGCACGATTACACACGTCAGTAAGAATCCACGAGACCATGGAACGTGGGCAACTCACTCTCGCAGCCGAAAAGAGCAGGGAGCTTCCAGAGCTTGGCCATGTTGAAAGATTCAAAGACCTGACCCTGGTTGCTGGCACCGTCACCTATAACACTGTGTTAGCCTTCCGAACTCCCAACTTTGTTTCTACCAAGGAGAGCCTACCGTAGAGAATGATGGAAGCCTTCTTGCCACCAGTGTACTTCTGAGCGAAAGCAAGACCGGCACCGACAGCGACCTGAGCACCGACGATACCGTTACCGCCGTAGAAGCCCTTGGTGAACATGTGCATGGAACCACCCTTGCCGTAGGCGATACCCTCACGGCGACCGAGAAGCTCGCCAATGATGGAGCGGATGGTGCCGCCGCGCATGTAGGCGAAGCCGTGGCAACGGTAGGAGGTGATGACATCGTCAGTCTTCTGGATAGCATGCTCGATACCGACGGCGACGGCCTCCTGACCAACGGACAGATGGCAGAAACCACGAATCTTCTTCTCCTTGTACAGTCTGTCGGCGGCCATCTCCATTTGTCTGTAGTTGAGAACAGTGTTAGCTATATGCTATGCAATACTGCCATGTTGAACCTCCAGGCCGAGATCGGCAGAGATGGGGGAAGCTCGGAGTGCGAGGTAGGTAGGATGTAGTTTGCATACCTGACGGTGACCATGTCGTAGTACATCTGCTTCAGCTCCTTCTTGGTGACGGCGAGGGTATAGGGAGGGGGGTCGAGCTCGTAGGTCTCGAAGCTCTCATCGCTGAGGGTGACCTGGAAGGGCTCCTCTTCCGACTGTTGAAGCAAGATTACATGGTAAGCTTATCGATGTTCCCATTTTCGGAGTAGTAGTAGTAGCGAGAAGTGTAGCAGTTTTGGTTGCGCGCAAAAATCTGCGCAACCCAACCCCCAACGACAACAACGACGGCGACGACATGATATGTTTCGAAACCACCAAAACAAACGGTGTTCATCTGGTGTTTTCTATTGACTTGACGTCAAGAGAAAGAAGGCGGGTCCGGCGGGTCCGCAAGCGGTAAGGTAGACAGACTCGCATGGGACATGACTTGCTTGACTCGCGAGTCTTGCTTGGGGGGACTTGGGACTCGGGGGGACATGACTAGGGAGTCTCTCCTTCCCTCACAGTCTTGGTTTCTCCAACAAACCACACCACCATCGAAACCCACTTCGAACGACATCCGATATCAAGAAAAACAAACGTACCTCTGGGAGGGGCTTCTCGAGCTGGGCCGAAGCAGCATTGGTGGTGACGGACCTCCTAGCGGCGATCGAGGGAATAACGACACGGGGAGCAGCAACACGGGCGCGGATGGGCGCCGCTACCCTCGTCGATAACCGGGCTGCGCGAGAAAACATTTTGGATTATCTGCTCTCTCTTCTCGCTGGGAAATACGTTGCAGCTGAGAGATCGAAAGAGTTGGGGGTGAATGACGACGGGAGAGTGGAAGCGGAGAGGACGTGAGTGAGGGACGAGACGACGGGCAAAAGCAAACTGGCAAACTGAAAATCCTTGGGAGTGTGGACTGTGGAAGGGTCACGAATTGATGGGCTCCGATGGGGTAAGGTAGGCGAGCCAGGGCGGTACGGCAGGACTGGTGCGGGCAGGGCAGGTGTGCACCACACAGCACGTCAGGGAACAATTGGAGACGCTCACAGGGCACCAGCACGGATAGGGTATCGTCGCCTGCCGGTACGTGTGTTACGCTGTGGCCCGGGGGGTTTTTCTGGCAGGTCCCCCAGCTGTACCTTCACTGCTTGCAGGAGCTCTGTCCGTTGCTATCAGCCGGAGGCAACTGAAAGCTTCCACTTGACAAGGCAGGTACTGACGCGATGGAAAACTCCAACAAACGGTACCTGTACCGGTATGCCGAGCGGCCGTTCTCCGGAGCTCTTTTTTGATGCTGTCAAAAAAATTATCATGGATCTCTGCTCTTTTTCTCCCGTCACCAGGGGAGCTTGGAGGAAGATGGAGGGGAAGGGGCAAGGAACGTCAAAAAAGTCCACAGACAGGGGGGCGAGGCGAACGAGTGTTGAGCAGAAGCTTAGCACGCGCTAACTGAGTTTGGCCTGCATGGATCAGGTGGGGAGGGAAAGTTTGTTGTTGATATCTGATATCGACCATATGACAAATTATATGAGACCTCGTTTGCCAGCCACGAATACGGCCAACGGTCTCATCCATTTTGTCATTGACGAGCTCAGCTGAATGAGGATTTTGTTTCCCTTCCTTCATTGTTCTCTTCTTCCACCACCACAGCAGCACATCGGACAAATTTCCAGTGACGGTTCGAGGCGTTTGCCGCCATCCCCTCGACTCCATCACGAACCCCATCAAAAATGGAGTTTGACATTCCCGGAATGCCCCACCCAACAACCGCCGCCGCAGACCGCAGTGCCGCCGCCGCCGCTTTGCCTCACGAACTCTAAACTCAATCGGGAATGATTGCTTATCAGTTTTCTTACCACTACAATTTAGACGACGAGCGTGACATGCAGGTAACAGTAATCAACTACTTATGTTTTCCGGATATATCTAGTCCTACGATGAGGTCGGAGATGATCGTGAGGGCTTCTTCATCTACATGTATCGACTTACTTCCCGCATTGCCGCTGTGGACATTTCGTAGTGAACTCCCACTCTCCCGTCTGCGAATAGCCTCCCCCTCGTCATAACGGTCTCGTCAGGAATATCAATGACGCCAAGGACCCAGGATAGGGTAGTTTCGGGTCGGGTCCGGTTCGGCGACGTATTTATCATCGATCAACGAAACACGACAAGAGTATCACCATGCTCACCATGCTCACCATGCTCACCTCTATAATGAAACCGCGCCCAAAAAAGTAAGAGAGGCCAAAAACGAAAAACATCATGTCCATGACTTGAATGGCCCCGCATAAGGGAGGAAGGAGGAAAAAGACAGAGAAAGATAAAATCCAAAACTAGTATAGCAAGGCAATGGAAGGAGGGAAACGGCCCTGAGCACTACTTTAACTGTTCGTGCTGATTAGCTTCTGAGAGGTATACAAATCATTCATTTTTCTGGCCTTCGCGCAGTGTTCTTGATGCTTGAAGTTCGGTGATGGTGTCTATGCGGGGCCATATTATTCGAGGGCAGGATGTAAGTATGTACCGATGGCAGATAAAACCATGAGAGTAAACAATCCATCGTGTAATTTCATCATTAATCTTAGCCACGGAACTCTCTTCTCTCCTATTGACTCGGACTAATCCAATTACTGTCTATACCTTGACAGCAGTCTGAATTGTCTCTGCTTAGGGATGGATGGATGGATATATAGACAAGTTACGGTGGTGGGTATAGTATCCTATCTTGATCTTGCAATAAAACATGGCATGGCGTATGATGTACGGTACGGCGAGGAACGGATAAACCCATATTTGAAACAGAACAACAAATCCATCCTAAAGGTAGACCACCGGCCCACCGCCTTGACATAATTGATGGGGGGTTCCGACTTCAGTATATGATCTGCATGCTTTGAGAGATCAAACGCAAAACAGATATAAGATATGAGGCATTGTTAACCGATGGTGTGTGTGTATGTGTCTTTCCTAGTCCGGTTGCGGTAGTGCGGTAGTGTGTGATAAAGTGTATTGTCCCATCCCCACATCCAATGCCGAGTGAGTGCTCATCCGCTTCTTGATGGGCCCTCTCGTCTGTCTGTCTGTCCTCCAGCTGCGTGCGTGCGTTTCTGACAAAGATATAAAGAACAAGAGAGAAGACGCGAAAAAAAAGGAAAAAAGATAAATGCTGGTCCGTTGTCTGCCTGTCCGAATGCGTGTGTGTGTGCTTTGAAAACCTTCATGTGTGTGTCAACGCCATAGCAATGCTCCCCGCGAAGTATTCGCGCCCAGTGATCCTAGGTATTGCCGTGCGCGCTACTTAAAATCGCCAGGTGCGGTCCCCGCTGGTCTTTGATTCATCCGACTTTCGCCAACCAATGCGCTGAATTGTATCGTTGGGTATATTAAAGGAACGCGATGGGTTTGTTGTGTGAGTAGAGAAATTTCTGATGGTCGGGAACTGTCTTGATAACAAACTCGACTCGGCTTCTTCCCGTTGAGGAAGAAGTTTGGCAACAGGTTCGCGGATGTCCTGTTAAAACAGGGCTGTTTTATAATCCGTCAACGATGATTTGCCGATTGAGACCCGGTGATATGAGGTGGAGCCCCCTCCTCTTTAGTTTTAAGCTCCTCTGGATGCTTGAAAGAACGATGCGTTTGGTCGAAGAGGGGCTGTGGCAGGGCCGGCATCGGGCATATCCACGTCCTGAATTCCGTTTCCTATCAGGCTATCGTCCATCGCACTTGACGGTCTTTCGGGAACGGGGGCGTCGATAGTCGGTCGCGGTGTGAGGGTAAATGGTTGTCGCTCGTGTCGATCGAGGAGAACGTCTTCGGGGGGAGAGAAGGACCAAACCTAATATCATCTTCGTTAGCAGGCAATAACATATTGCGCCGGGATATCGCGATTTCTCACCTCCATAACCGTCCTGCTGTTCCTCAGCGCCATTGCGACGCACTTTTCAGCCTCAAAGGCAACGCGCCAAACAGCCTCTCCCTGAGAGATAAGCTCGCGGACAAGCTGGCCAGTCTTGAGATCCCAGACCTTAACCCGTCCATCACTGCCACCGCTGACAATCCGCGTGTCGTCAAACTGCAAGCTTGTAACGCTATTATCGTGAGCCGCAAGGCGATGGATAGGGCAGAACCTTTCCAATGACCAGACTCTGACCGAGCCATCACTACCGCCGGTGACGAGGGTGCCACCACGCATTTGCAGTTGYCCGACCAAAGACGTGTGACCTTGTAGGACCGCTTGGCATTCACTAGACTCGATGTCAGCACAACAGGATGTGGGTGGGGGGGGGGGGGGGGGGGGGGGAGAGGGCGAGAG